>ML675649.1:2481916-2534845 GCA_007922155.1 Mesoclemmys tuberculata | reverse complement strand
TGCGGGGCGGCGGCCGGGCGCGGGGCGCGGGGCATCCCCGCCCTAGGCGCGGGCGCCCGCCACCCCCCGGCCATGCATGAGCTGAGCTGCCAGTGCTCGGCCGGCGGCTCGCCGCGCGCCGGGGGGGTTCAGCCGCCCCGCGGAGGGGCAGAGCAGCGGGGCGCCCCCTCCGGAGCCCGCCGGGTGCTGTGCGGCCGGGCGCTGCCGCTGCCCAGCCCCGCTCCTGCCGGCGCGGGAGACTCGCCGCCGCCGCCCGCTCCGCTCCCTCTCTACGCAACCCTACGTGACCGCGCTGTGGATGAGAGCGGGGCCAGGCAACTGCAGATCCGCCGCCGCGCCGGCCCCCCCGCGCCGGACGGGGGCTGGGCCGGGCCCGGGGCGAGGGGGCTGCTCCTCCCCGCGCCCCAGCTGCTGCCCCCCGAGCCGCGCGGTGGAGAGCGCAGTTAGCGCACACTCCACCGGCGCCCGGGGCGCTCCCCTAACGGGACACTGCTCTAGCGCAGCCTCCTAAGGTGGGGCGCGCCCCCGGCCGCGGGGGGCGGAAGGCAGGGCTAATCTGTGCCAGGGCTGGGCCCCGGCCCGCCCCAACCCGGGCACCTCTGAGCTCGCCGCATCAATTAGGAAAGTCCAAAGCCTGCTCCAGCCTCGCACCTCTTTGCAGAGCGCTGCTTAGCCCCGGGCAGCCAGGGGCCAGCAGCGCTGGCGCCCTGCGGTTACGGTAGGAGGTTGCAAGCTTTGCGGGGGGGCGGGGTGCTGTCTGTCTGTTTTAAAGTCCAAGGGGGTGCCAGCAGACTGCTGAGACACGCTGCTCTAACAGCCCCCCCGGCTCAGCAGACACTTTCCAAAGGAGAGCCTGCTCTCATCTCCAGGCCAGGGGAAATCCTTGGCCTCTGGGTCGGTGCCAGGCTCCACCCACCTAGATGCCAGGGCAGGATCTAATGCAGCTGCCCCCGGTGAAAACAGAGCAGCCAGCTGCAGTGCACTGCACACTGCTGGGGAGGGAAGGGAGTGTGATATTTAGCAGCAGGGAGGGGTCCAAGCAGATGAGGCACCATTACCCCCCTACCACTCACCTAGTCCTTTCAAGGGCAACAAAGGCTAACTGAACATGTTTCTATTTCCAAAGCACTGGACTGAAGCCGGTGACGATCTGAATTTCTAATGCCAGAGAGTCTCTGTTTCCCACCCGATGCTGAGACCACACAGCTCAGTGTGCGTGCAGTGCTTCACTCTCCCCCCTTCCGTGAAAGGGATAGACAGCCCTAAAAGGCTCAGTGGTACTGTTCTTCACCTTCTCAAGGCACTGTGCAAATATTAATCCTGTGACGCAGACACGGGTAAGAACCATCCTCATTTTGGCTGGGCATTCGCCTTACCTCCACCCCGCCTCACTGGGCCGCTGGGAGCAGGAGGCTCAAATCTGGGTGTCCCAGGTTAGGACTCAGACAGGCAAATAAATCATCTGCTTGTCAGAGGTGCCAACCCACCTCAGTCAGGGCAAACTGCAGAGGCTTTTGAAATCCATGCGCCTTATTTAGCTGCCTAAATGTGTACGAAGGTGCCCAACTTTAGCTGCCTGACCCTGGATTGTTGCCTTAATCTCTCTGCCTCGCTTCATGCTGGCGAAGCCCTTTGAAAATGTAAATCTCCACCACAGTACGAACTCTTATGTCAGGGATGCTGCCTCTGAGAACAGCGGTTTCCACACTGGATCATTGAGCAGGCGCAGAGACCGGGCCCAGGATGGCAGGAGGTGGGCTCGCCTTTTTTGTTTCCAGCTGCCACAGCCCTCTGAAGAAAACTTAATACAGAAACACTTCCCTGGTGTTTCCAGTAAGCCACTGCTGCCGATGTTGCCATAGAGGAGATGTGCCAGATTCCAGGTTCAAGTGACACCTGAAAACTGAGTGTGGGTTTTAAAGGCAAGTAGCGGGTGGAGTGCTCCTCAGTGTAATGGTAGGGTGGGACTGCAGGAGGATTTCAGTAGCTAGGAAAGGGTTTGTGTCAGGGTGCTGTGGGGAGGAACAGGGATTCAGCACTGGGGGAGGTCATTGGGGAGCTCTCTGACACCAGTCCAAGCCTTCCTGCTTGCAGTTCAGCACAGTGGTCTCAGGGTTGAGTATATTATTTTAAAGAGCAGCTCTCCTAATCATGACACGTCCTCAGAGCACAGCTGAGTGGGTACTTTAAACTAACTGGTGACAACAGCTGCAAGCTATTTCATGCTGCTGCCCCTTAAGAGGAGATCTCTCTGGTTTCTTTCTCAACTCAGCACCTTTCCACATTGCATCTGTGCCATGGGTTGCCAAGGTGTAGGAAGAAAGGACAACGGAGAAGCCCCTAGTACCCACTCGTTATGGCCAGGAAAAGCATTTTGGAAAGGAGGATTACCTGAAATCTGGCATTACTTCCTGATTTTTAAATCCCACTCCCCTGGGAGAGACCCCCAGGCCAAAATGAGAGTCACATGGCCAGGATGGACTGGGGGGAAATGTGTAACAGTTGGGAGGTATGAATGTTTGGCTGCCGTTCTGCTAGTAATTGCTGTCAATTGTTTTTAATCCGATTTCCCTGTCTCCATCAATAAAGGCATCTTTTTCTGTAACCACATTCATTCATTTTCTCTTCTGGATGATTCCACTTGACAACACAATGTTGCCACCCATGGCACAGACATAGCATAAAAAAAAGCTCTTTGCAATCAGGTACCTATTGACTGAACTGCCACTGATTATCCAAAGCTGCAGCTTCAAAGGAGAGGAACAAATCTGGTGCTTGGTGGTATTTCTAAAAAGAAAGGCACCACAAGAAAGAAGCACCTCTCCAAGATCTAGTGGCCTATGCAATCTGTTACATTACAACAGAACTTGTGAAACTATGCAGAACATCACCATCTGCTGCCTTCCACCCTGGAACTCTTGGGCCTGAGCCCAACTGTCAAACTGTAGTAGATACTCTCCACCAGCCAGGTCACACTCCAAGACTGCAAGGTCCTCAGAAAAAGGGCTGCCTCCTTATATATATGCAATGCATCACACAGCCCTCTAGTGCTACATAAATGACTTGCACATGCTGGGGAAAGTAAGCCAGAACCCACCCCCATTCTCTGCAGTGCCAGGCTGGTTAGCAAGAGTGGTAGGATGGAGTAACTACCCTATGAGTCAGTGGGAAATTACAGGGGTCTAGCCCTCCGGGGGGGGGGAAACTCTTCTGTCAGCCCCCAAACTGGGCAAAGACCTTCGGCGGGCTGAAAACACCTTCCCCCTCTTGTGTGCCAGTCTCTCCTTTCTGAGGGGAGCGTGGCATGACTTTCTGCACCCAATCCTGCCCCAGATTATGTCAGTGGAAGTCTTTGCATGGTCTTCCACAAGCAGCAAATCCAGTCCAACTGGAGCAGAGTAACCGGTCGCCTGGCCCACGCAGACCACTTTCCCTTAAATGCCCACCCTGGTTTTTCCCTCCTGTCTGGAAGGCTTCCCAAACGTGGGATAAGCACATTAAACAGTTAGAAACAGAGTGTACTCTTTTAAACGGAGGCAGAGAAAGGGTGTCGCCCGATCATGCCGGAGGGTTATTTCAGTGCCCTCTGTGTAAGGAGAGTCAGTTCTCAATGCGTATTTGGCGAGCACAGGCCCAATCCTGCACACACAAACAAGCCTCAGGTCTGATACCCCACCACCCTACAAGAGTCCGGCCTCTCGGATTTACCAGTGAAGTGATCCCACTGAGCAGTAAGCGCTCACCCTGGGCCCCATATTAGCATTTTAAAGGCTAAATATAATTGATCAGGTTGGTTCAGCACACGAGTAAGCTCTTGCTTCCTCAGTGCCCAGGCTAACAATTAAGTGCTGCTTGAATTTCAGGGCTTTGTGCTTTGGGGCAGAGAGGAGATCCAGAGTGGCATTCCCTCACCTCCTAAGCAGGGCGATTTATGTCAGTCACCAGTGAGGTTACTGGCATCTTTCCTTAGCAAGGTGCAAAAATACTGCCTTTGGAATCGCCAGCAGAATAACCAGCTTGTTCTTCCAGAATCATGAACTCTGTTCTGTAGATTGTCAGTCAGTCGACACATGGCTCTCTTTCTACACACCTATCCCTGTCTTAAGGGAACTGCACAGCCGCTGAAAGCGAATGCACCACAATTAAAGTATTCAAAACTGAATATCACTTTAAAAACCAAGAGTCACATTTCAATAGTTGTGGGGAAAAAAGGCAACTTCCTGCTCTGTCCTATAATTCCTAACAGTCAAACTCACCATTTGGTGTCAGAGCAGTAACAAATCTCTCCCAAGAAGGACGTACGGTTGAGTTTGAAGTCTGCATTTAACCACCTCTTCAGCATTTTATCTAATTTCCACTCTGTGTAAATTACATCTAAAGAGTGTGCATTATCGGGAAGCAGACCCAAGCCCATGTTTTATTAATGCCTTTCTTTGTAAGGTAGCTTCCTGTTGCTTGTCTAGAATAATTCAAATTCAAGTAGCTTTGGCAATCCCCATTCTCTTTGCGTGGGCAGATACTTAAAAAAAAATGTAGTGGTAACCTTAAAGAAAAGGACCGACTGTAACTCACTTGTTTTATGTTCAGGACAATTTTGTTTACAATGCATGGTTTTATATCTACGTTGGGATGGTTAATGAGAATTCTCATGGCCACTTAGGAATTCTTTTGTTTTGAGAAATGTAACTGGCCCTAAAACAGCACCGGAGTAGGAAATCTGGCTTGTTTTCTGGTCTTTTTTTCTCACAGCTGAACTCAGAGCTGACTAGGCCTTATTAACAAATGTAGAAGAGACTGCATTATCTGAGTGCCAAATTAAAACAATTTCTTTAATGGACCCCTCCCCCTCTTTTTGGCTTCAAAGATTCAATTAAAACAAAATTTGCAACTCATCACTAGAGTATTCATTAGCCTACACAGTGTAAAAACAACTCTAGCCTAAGGAGGATTCACTGCAGGAGTGAATTGCCAGTGTCTTCAAGCAAACAGTATGTAAATAGTTGTGAAGAATGCAGCACAAAACCACCGGAGCGAAAGGACAGCAACAACCCAACCCAAAAAGCATGAAAGGAGAATGGGATGCAGGGGAACAATAGGTTCTTACCCCCCCAAAAAAAAAGAAGAAGAGAGAGAGAATTTCTACCTGACAGTGACAACAGAAACTTTTCTTTCTCTTTGGTGACTTTTCATCTCTATCCAAGAAGGGGATGAGAGAGTTTTTACCTCAGTGAAAAGCAATCGTGGCAGCCTGGAAATGAACCTGTCAAGATGCATCTTCCTTTGAGGAAATTAAAACGTGTGAAGCTATTTATTTATTTTTACATGTGTTATGGGGGCACCCACTAAAAGTGGCAAGGAACAAAGTTCTTCAAAACAGGATTTTTTGTTTTTAAATCGTACTTTATCAGAAGGGCAATGTTTGCAGGACTCCGCCCTACCAGCCCAAGTATACCGATCTCAGAACCACCTAATCGCATGGAGTTAGCAGACAGTGGACATCTAGTCTATGGTTCCTAGAGTTACGATACCAGGGCAGCCATGGTGTCTCAGCCTGTCTCTTGGGTCTTCACTGCTGTTGTCCCAGGTTCCACTGCGTTCCACCCGCAATGTGATGGCAAATGATGGAGAGACAGGAAGGCCTGAGTTCTCACCCCAGATTCCCTTCCTTGGTGGCCTTGGGCACACGACAGCCTCTCCCTGCCTCAGTTTCCCCACCAGTAACATGGGAACAATACTTGCTTCCTTACTCCATTGCAATGTTGCCAGGCTAAGCAGGCCGATCTGCATACAGACCTTCTCAGCTGCAAAGGGCTTAGACAATCCCCACGTGTTTTAAATATCAGGGCCCGACCTGCAGCCACCACAATCAGGGTGGGTTAAGTGATCCTGAAGTATGGCACCTAGGGACCTGATTCCACCCCTGCCTTACTCATGAGTGGCCACCGTCCTCAAGCTGAATTAAGAGCCCATGTGGAGGGAAGATCTCAGAGCCCTGGCCCCAGTCCGTGTTTTTTAGTACTGCAGCTTGAGCCCCGCGAGCCCCAGTCAGCGGATCAAGGCTCCCAGTCGGACTGAGCGCCATGTAGATGTGCCCCCAGAGAACAGGGCAGCGGTGTCATAGTGTGGGGGAGGGTAATTCACCCCCAGCTCATTTGGGGACCATGTTGTCTGGCTATGCTTCGTGGTACAATGGCGGAGCAGCCCTGTCAAACGTGCTTGTTCTGCCTGTGAAAGGTGCGCGAGGCCAAGCTTTCTCCTCAGAGCATCTCTTGCCCCTGGGTCTGGCCCCCTGTAATGTGGGGGGAGGCAGGGCTGGATGAGGCCCTTCCTCCTGCGAGCTGGGATGCAACATGTGGCAGCCTTGCCAACATGGAAGCAGCCACAGGAGAGTTTACCCTGCCCAGCACTCGAGCATCTCACGGCCCTGAGATCCCACAGCAGACATCTGGCACTCACCTCCCTTCCACTCCAGGGCTAGGAGGGGAACAAGGCTCCGCCCTGAGATCCAGGAGAAGCGAGGTGGGGCCTGCTAAGCATCCATCGGCGGGAACGTCGTGACTTGGCAACTGTTTTAAATAGAGTTTGTGCAGCGCCTATATCTCGAGGGAGCCTACACAGAGCCAGGGGCAGCACCCCCTTCTCCCTCCCCAGCTCTGCTCCCTCGCCATCCAGGAAGCAGAACTGGGCCCAGAGCCTGTGACACGCTTTGTGATACGTCCATGGTGTCTGGCTTTAACAGCCCACCTGCTGGCAGGCTGAGCAGTGCTAAATAGCACCGAGGTCCTGTGCGTGGGGGGGACCCCTGCCTTCCCGCAAAACTCCTAGAATTTGCAAGCCCAGCCTTACACGGCCTGAGCCCCCAGAGAGAGGCCTCCCCTGTGGCTGAGGAGGAGATGCGCTGCCTCCTGCATCCCATCGTAGAGTCAAGCAGCTCCTCTCAGAGTACAAACGCTGATACCGACCGAGGCTGCTTCCAACAGCTCAGGTGAAGCTTCCCACGGCAAGTCTGCGGCGAGCTGACTTTGCTGAAAGTCAAAGGGAACCCTTCCTGATTAGATCTCAGCTGAGGGGGAGCAGAACAGCCTGAGCGTGTGATGAAGGATGACAGAAAGGCAAGAGGAGGAAAAAACCCACCCCACTCTTGCAGCAGGACTCAGAGGGCTTGTTTCGCTGGAAAGATTCAGCTACTGGCAACAAGCCAACGCATGCAAAGGGGCTGGATCTCCCTCCCGCCCCCACCACAGCAGCAGGGGGAGGAAGAAAGAAAGCTGCCATCAAAGCAAAGTAAAAAATCCCTTCTGATTCTGAGCATCTCTCCCTGCACATCGCTGGCTGTCGGCGCTCAGAGCAACCAAGGAAAGCTCCTCGACCCCAGACTTTGCACTTCTCTCTTCATGCAGCCTCCACCCGCACTCAGCCCATCCTGAGCCATGCAGGGTGGGGAGGACAACGCTTCGAGAGAGCCTGCCCTGCTGCTGCCTCACTCAACAAGAGCATCTTTTAATTCGGGGAGCTAATGGGGAGCTGTAACAGGTCTGACTAAAGACTATTCAGCTGCTGCAATCAAGTTCTGCACAACAGGCGCTATGGGATGTTAATACCACCCACAGGAGTGCTCTGAAGTTAAATGCATCCAGATTGCATCTCATTAAAACAAGTTGGTTAGAATCTCCCCATGCAGCAGAGATCTGCTTAAACGTTAAACTGTACAGCATGAACAGTGTAGTCTTCTAAGGCAGCGATGGTCTCCTAACACAGGGCTTGGGCAATTTCCTCAGCATCTGCTAGCCTGGGAACTAACCCTACAAACCAGGTGACAAGTACCTGCCCTGCCACATGCCCAAGCCGCACCGATTTAATTTAAATCGCCACGGCTTCACTTCCCCAGCAATAAATCAACGCCATGCTCCCCTAGTAAAATCAGTTCTGCTACCCCTTTTACTCCAGACACTTGATCTCACACACACATTTATTGCGATCCAGGTAACAAAGTCCCATATCTTTATCAATGACCTGGAAGCAAGTATGAAACCACTGCTGGTCAAATTTGCAAAGGATACAAAGATAGGTGGAGTAGTAAATAATGGTGTGGTGTGGGGGACGGGGACAGGTCAGTTACTCTGTGAAATCTGCTTCACATGGGAAGCTGGGTGCATGCAAAGATTTGTTTTCATACAGCCAAATGCAAGGTCAGACATCCAGTAGCAAGGAATGTAGGTCAAGGGTAGGGGCTGTTTTGGGGAAAGCAGATTCTCTAGCGTACGACCTCTTTAAATGAAGATTGGGTTTCTTTCTAACAGATCTGTTCAAGTTCAGCCAGACGTTCCGGGCTGGATGCAAGAATCATGGGTGTGTTTCTCTGGCTGGTGTTACACAGGTCAGACTAGATGATCAGAATGGTCCATTCTGGCCCAAACAGCTACAAATCTAGGATTAATAAATTATAAATGCCCCCCTCCCATTCATTTTAGACTCTCCCCCAGTCTCCTCTAATTAGCGAAGATGCATCAATGAAGTGTTGGCTCTTTTCTATTCTCCTGCTTAATGAACTCTGGGTCCTGCCTCTCCAGCACATTAATACTCACTCCAACTACCTCTGTGTGGTACTCCCCTCCCGCTGTATGACTCAGGCCTTTCAGGAACCCCAGCAATTCTGGGATGAACAGCAGGAGCTCCAGCCTCTCTGCTCTGCCCTGCTGCTTAGAAGCGAAGGAGCACCTGCACCCCTCCTTGTCCCCACTCCTCTCTTTCTGGGGAAGAGCAGCAGTGGCTCCGGTTGCTCTGATTTTCCATCCTCTCCCGTTAGCAGAGCTCTGCTCTGCTCCTTCCTTCCTCTCCCCACTGCAGGAAAAGAGATAGCAGCCTGTAGCCTGACTCCGGGCAAGTGAGCTGGGGGCTTTCGAGCCCCTTTCTAACAGCCTCGTGCTCTGACAAATCCTCACTTAGGGATGACCCCCTCGACCGGGTTTGGGGTAGCCCACAAGAGACTGCAGCAGCATGGACACAGCAGGCTCTTCTTCATCAGCCACTGCAGAGAGTAAGAGGAAACTATCCCTGGCCCTCCTCCTCCATCTCTTTCCAAACCCTTCCCTTTTGCCCAGAATAAGGTAGAGAAATTCTAGACTAGAAGGACCATAACCCCCACGCGGGTCTGCAAAACTTCTCCTCCCTTCCCACAATCGTTTCCTCCAGTCACCATCGCTTCCTCTCCTCGTTTTGTCGAACACCCAGCAATTCTTACAGGCTGAATCAGCAAGTCGGCCCCTCCACACGCTGGCCAGGTCCTTGGGGACCTCCCAGCATCTTTGTCCCCCGCTGGTGGGATTCAGAGGAGAGCCCATCCCCTGCTGTACCAAATGGCTCGCTGTGAGCCAGCACCCTTCCTCCCCATGCCACCTGCAGACGCGCTCACAAGAGGGCACTGCAGAGAGGGTGCTTTCTAGGACCAACCAGCTGTGGCTCAGATAGAAGACACGCTTCCCTCTGCACTCACTCCTACACTGATGTCCCAGCCTGGTGCAGCTGAGACTGATTATCAGAGACCCGCGCATGACACTGGCAGTCAAAGGAGAAAGCCTCTCCTTTGTCCCCCTAATAAATCACAGCCCCTCCATTCACACTCCCCTTATGGACATAGATGGGGCCAGCACTAGCCATATTTTGCGCCCCTGTCCAGCTCTGATGTCAGCAAGCTGAGTGACATTTACAGCTGTTGTGCAGCGTCCTGAGATTCAATCTTGGCTGGTCATGGTTTCCCTTAAATAAGTTTTTAAACCAATTTAGTGACACCAGTGCAAAACCCTGTTCCCAATCGACTTCTTATACTGGAACAATAGTGTCCACATGGGTATTTGCAGCTGTTTATCATGACTGGTTTAAATTCACCCTTTAGGTTCAACCAATTCAACCAATTCAACATTCCCATGTAGACAAGCCTCAGAATTTGGACTCCTGGCTCTTACTCACAGAAAATGCTGGGCCATGCCCCAATATATGGTGCTATAGCACTGCCAAGCACTATCTTATACAGGGAAACTCACAAGAAGAGCTTTCAGTCTTCATTGTGATTGAATGCTTCTGTTTTGGCCCATTGAAAATGCAATCTTCTAATACTCTATTGGTTCACAGAGCTGCCAGTCCTGTTCATTCAAGACCAAATGAAATGGAGGGGGAATTGCACTCAGTTCTTTTGACAGATCCTAATTCATACAATTAGTTGCGTTTTGCAACTAGAATTGCGTTTTGCAATTAGAAATTAGAAACAAGATGGGGGGGAGGGGGAATCTAAATTAAAAGCCACTTGAGTGAGCGCTTGAGGAATTATTGGGAGGCTTCCGAAGAGATTTTTTCCAGTCGTTAGGAAGCGCACAGCTTTATGTTGTACGGGCTCCAGGGCTTCTACTCCCTGCAAGATCTACAGAGACTAGTCAGTGTTTCACTGCACAAACAGCTGCCTTGAGGGGAGAGGGGGGTGACAGGCCACCTGGATTAACACGGGACACTCTATGGCGGCGTGTCAGGAACATCCTGCATGCCAGGGAACAGGACAATCCCGCACAGGGCACACAGCTTCTGAAGCCCACAAACTCCTCTCTCCTCGGTGCCTCTGTGCCCCACTGACCCCGGCTCTTTGTGAGCCTTTTCTCCTTCCCTCCCAGAGCGACTGAGCGGCTGTATCTCCTCCTGCAGCCAGCTCCCTTCTGGTCCGGCTCAGCGCACGCACCCGGCGGCCCCAGCCACGAGCAGGCTGTGTCACGGCTGCTGTGAGGCGCCCGCATTTGGACTCTGCCTTGCACGCTGAGCAGGCAGGGTTTAGGAATGGCAGCCCCTGTCACCACGTCCTGGCCTTGTCCACCTTGATGGACAATGGTTTTTAACAAAATCGAAAGACGGGGTTTGACGCCACCCAGGAGACAGTTTGGCACCGAGGCCTTTTGTTTAACTCTCTCGAGTGGCCCCACACTGGGTGGCTGAAGCCATAGCGCTCTTTCTCCAAAACAGGCGCTTTAAAGTACACATGGGCAACTGCCGCAGCTCTTGGCAGTGTCCGGCCAGCGCCCGCCCCCAAGGCTCAGCTCCTTCTCCCGTGCTATTCAATGTGCACATCACCGACCGGCCAGCCACGTGCTCGTGCACATTTATCTATGCCGGCCACATCTGCAGCAGCCACCACGCTCAGTCCTGCTCAGAAGGGGACACGGTCTCGAATAGAGATCTGAAGCCTGGCAAACTATTGGAGTGGATGGCGCCTGGAGCCAAGCTTTTCTCAGATGGTTTCTGGTGTATCCGACCTGCCTCACACAAGCGCATGCCAGGAGTTAAACGTTCTCCTCCACAGCCGACACCTGCAGCACAATTTACCTCGGTGTGACGTTGGATTAGGTCATTAACACACAGCAACCCCTTGAGGAAGATGGCAGTCAAAGTCAGCCCCCGGAACAGCCTGCTCAGAAAATTCAAACTGGGGTGCGAGCGCCGGGCGCTTAGAACGTCAGCCCTGGCCCTCGGCTATTCAGCAGTGGAGCACTGTGCTCCCGCCGGGCGTCGCTCGTCTCACACGAGGCGGGTCGATGTAGTTCTTAACCAAGCCATGTGTATTGTTACCGGGACTTTACAAGCAACCCCGTTGCCAGGGCTACTGGTATTTAGCAACCTCGCACCGCCCCGAGAACCCTCTGTCACGCTGTTGGCTGAGATCTCCAAAAGTAGCGACCTGCAGGGTATGCAGGCCTCTTCAACCAGACAGGAGCTCGCCTGTCTTCTAGGTGCCCATTATGGTCATTTATGCCACCGCAAGACATGACAGCGGAATCTGCTTTGTGCAACAAGTGCTGAGTGACGACAGTCGTTAATCACTCCCTCGTCCTGACCCAGCCCTCTGTCCACTAGGTTTTAACCTGCCAAGGCACCTGTGGTCCTCTCTGAACCGTTTTCGAACAGGACAGGGCAACTGTGCAGCCAACCCCTTTAAATGGGGTTTTTCTAATGACCTGTGCTACAGCTGCAGTCAACTCCAGACTAGGTCGCCTGTTATTGCCGAGTGCCCACTGCCTGACTTCGATTGCAGGCTACCGGCTCTCCACCATTAACTGGCTGGGCATGCTGCACATACACTGATATGGTCAGGCACTGGCCCCATAACGCTGCCTTCTCTTCTCTAGCCCAGCCCTCTATGCTGTCCATGTTCCAGGCACCCAGCTGGGTGAAGCTGTGGGGTCCTCCTCCTTTCTAGAGTGCCCCAACAGGCTCCCAGCTCAGTGCTGGGAAGCAAACATGCTGCATTGCCAGTCTGACCCAGCTGTTGCTTCTGGGCTGGTGCCTATGGGAGCTGCTTTTTGCACCTCCCTTCCACTCCTCCTCCCCCAAATGGCAGTGGGACTGTGTGGCAGAGCTGGGGTACAGGAAAGAAGCGAGGTGATGCGCACCCTAGGACAGCACAGATTTCATAGAGAAGTCATTGGGGGAACAGAATTGTTTGCATGGTCCTAGCACCTTCCACTGGAGGATCGCAAACATTACTGAATTAAGCCTCCAGTCTTCTGTCAAGCCAGGCAGTGTTCTCTCTCCCCTCCGCTTTAAAGCTGGGGGCACGCAGTGGTGCAGTGACTTGCCCAAGGTCATTCAGGAAGTCAGTGGCAGAGCTGGGACTATCTAGAGCCTAGAGGCATCCTGCACAGAGTCACATCTCTCAGGGACATTTCACTAGCTTCAGAAACTGCTGGATTTGTGCTTGTTCTCCAGCAGGCCCCTAACGGCCCACGAGCCTGTTCTGAAGCTGCACGCTGGGATTTTCAAAGGAGCACAAGTGCCTAGGCACACACACTCATCAAGGCCTCACAGATCTCCCGCCGCAAGCTCAGGCCTCAGCCACTAGCCCTTCGTATTCCCAGCGATCTGGTTTTGAATTTGCGATTCCAGTTGCTCTGTATAGTGCTTCCCTTCTGAAAGGGTCCTATTCAACACAGCACAAACCTGGGACTTTCAAAAGGAGACCATCAGGGAGTTAGACACTGGCTCTCACAGAGCATTAGTGGAATTAAGAGCTGCACTCTTCAGCTCGGGAAATCCCAACCAACGTCAGCAGCGTTCCACGACAATCAGTCTCAGCCCCTACACACTTTACTGGAGAATGAGATCCCCAATACAGAATTCTTCAGTGTGCTTAAAAACAAAAGTTCACAGAAATGGTCTCATCATCACTTCAGTTCTACAGGGGTTTTCCTTAAATAATCTGCCATTCGAAAGAGGCAAGCACCAAACATTCCTCCTCCAGCAGTCTGTATTTTAATCCTGATCTCGTTATTGGCACTTGAATGCATCCAACAAAACAAAAATTCAATCCTGCCACTTTTTTGTCAGGTGCAGGGCAGGATGTGTGAAATCCTCTGGACATTGTTCCTCATTTAACCACTTCTAAGGGATGGTGTCACCCTAACTCTGGCCCAGGGTGTTTTCAATTTTGTAGAAACAAATCATTCATAAAATTGAAGTCAAAGGGAAAATGCTTCCATCCTGTGCAGTTTGCATGCAAATTATTTATTTTTAAAACAAAGAACATTCCCTTGCAGTGCTTTAAATCCAATCACTAGGAAACAAACTGAAACCGACTGCAAACAAAGGTGAAATTGACATGTTTCATAGATGTACATTATCCAACCTGACAGAACTGTAGACAGGGCATAAATAGTGCCAGGGATAGTACAATGGATTTGTAATATTGTCTCAGTAATCTAGGGTGTTACTAGTAACATAGAGGCACTTAATTTGTATGCAACAGATTTGTAAATCGACAGTGTCCTTTTAATTTCCTGAAAAACTGCTACATTTAAAAATATATTTGTCCTGATACCATAAAATTCTGTAACTGGGCAATTAAAAATAATAATTGTCTGTTTTTATTTAATGGGTGCTTAAACAAATTTTAAAAAAAACAAAACCAAACTGCAAGTGTGTTTATATAAATGTTGTTGGTAACTTAATGACAGAGGGGGATTCAAACCTGTGCTTCCATTGTTACCATCCTTCAAAACATCCACTGTTTTTCTCATTTGAAAGCTACTCCTGCATATCTTTGCTCTCAACCGGGTGCAGTCTGCAGAGACGACACCTGACATGAGCTCGTTTTAAGATGTCAGATGTCAGGCCAGTCTCTCTGACATGCATGTTGGTCACTGGGAAAGTGCATGTTAAACTCTAAAGTTTCTTTGACCTTGCCAGATGTTTCCAGGCTGGCAGGCTTCGTACCTGGGTTTTACTATAGCGGGTTTATTTCACGTATTGGGTGAGCTAGTTGGAGGAGGCGTAGGCTGGTAGCCAGGCCAAAGAGTGAGGAGACTGGGATTATGTTCTTCTGAAAAGATTGTGGGCAAGTCCCTTGCACCAACACTTTCAAAAGCAGCCTCTGATTGTGGGAGGTGATATTCAAGGTCCGGGCAGCTTTCAGCCCCTGCTGGCTTCACTGCGAATTGTAGGGACAGCTTTTCTGACAAACCAGGTTCTGCGTGTCTAAAGCTGGGCAACCAAAATCTGTGGCCACTTGGGAACATTTTGTTCTTAAACGCCGTGTGCCTCAGTTTACCCACCCATAACTAAAAAGAGGGGCTGAAGCTTGGCAGCCACTCAAAGGCGATGTGAGGCTGTGTGGAAGGCACTTAAGAAGTGCCAAGTGCTCTTGTCGCCTGGGAAGGTGCATCATGATGGGAGCTAGTTACTGGAACCAATAACCCAGGTGTGAAAATATCCACCGCTGGTGACTCTCCCAGGAGTCCCCCTGTGGTAATAGGTATATCATGGTCGTTCCAATTTCCAGTGTTACAGATTTTGCATCAGTGATACGTTTAAAAGCCCAAGGGACTGTTTGTACAAACAGGACTCAGCCAGCCAATGATTAACCAAAATAGTCGTAACAGCCACACTGTCTCACCTGCAAAACTACCATTAACACTGGGTGAAGAGCTCTGAAGTATCCTTGCATATTTGGTGTTAAGGGGAGAAGGGGTGATTACTCATCATAAGTAAATCCTAGGCATATTCCTTTGAAATTCTGTACTGAAATTATATGGTGCTTCTTCCTATTACTGAGAAGTGAATTGCCATTGTATAATAGAGAGACGAGTGTAAGGAAGTAAAGAAAGGGTTAAAGGCTAAATTACTCCAGGCTTTGTAAAGCAGCCACTCTCCAGCCATGGTCTTCTAATGTGACAGAATTCAGAGATGCACCAACATATATCTTCTGACATGTTTGGTCTCTTACAGTACGTAACAGGACACTGTCCTAACAGAAATCACATCCCAGTGAAATTCCTCGCCTCTGCTTCTCACACTTGGGGCTTGTTGCATTCTTTCCGTTTTAATTATATAATTTACAATCCACCATTGTTTCCTTTTAAAATGGTACAAAAACACTGCATAAACTGGCCCTAAACTAGACTGGTCACTTTCTAAGCAGCTTCATTTGTCTGGTTTTCATTCACAAAACCCAATTTGGCATGCAAACGTTGCTGATCAACTTTCAGATCATCCCCAACCTGCGAGCAAAGCACTGAGCTCAGAGAAGAGAAGAGACCTGAGCGTTGTTTTCAGCTCTGCCAGTGACTCACTGTGTGACCTCTGGAAAGTCACTTGTCCTCTGTGCCTCTGCTTTCCCCATCTGCAAAAGGAGTGAAATGCTACTGGCCCATTTCATAGGCTAGGCAGGCTTATGTTGGGCAGAATTTCTAGTTTGGGTAGGGTGACCAAGTGTCCTGATTTTATAGGGACAGGCCCGATATTCAAGGCTTTGTCTTATATGGATGCCTATCACCCCCTACCCCCTGTCCTGATTTTTCACACTTAGTATCTGGTCACCCTCTGTTTGGGAAAATTTTAAAAATCCATCGAGCTGATTGCATTGGCATAGCTGGGGTGGCATTTGTCAGATGTGTCCTGGGCAGGCCAAAATTTAGTGTCATGCCCACAATAAAAATGGGGACAGACAGATGTAAAAACCACACATGCCCCCAGTTCAATCAGCTACAGTGGAAGGCGACTTTCTGTCCTCTCTCTTCTCCTAATGCCAACTGGCTCAGTACATGGGGCTGTTTCTCTCTAGAAGCTGCCCCAGTCTGGATAAGAGCCGGCTACTCTGGGAAGCCACCAGACAGGCTTCTCCAGCTCATGCAGTAGGGGCTGCTGCTTTCGATGCTGAAAGAGCAGCAGTTAATCTCCAGTAGGGAGCACGGTGTGTGGATGTGGGCATGGCTCATGACAAGACGGGACTTGTGGGGACCTCAGGTCCCAGCGTTACTCTCTTAGGCAGGGAAGAGGCACTGAGTGTCCCCCCCCAATGAACCTGGTGTCTATGCAGCCATGGCCAGCCACCAGCTTAGACGGATCCATGGCAGGAACGGCTTAGAGCAGGCGAAGAACACCTCCCCGGCACTCAGGATGGCTGAAGGGAGCTGCCAGGAAGAACCGTCCTGTTGGTAAGTCTCAGAACGATCATCTGCTGGCATGTTTCAAAGTGTCCCACCAGCCACCTGGCTCCCCAACTCTGGTACATGGCAGGCCCCTGTCGGATCCTCCCCACACGTGCAAGGCTGCAAACAGAGCACGTGACCCTGTGGCCTCCCTTTCTGTGTCAGAGCATGGCCCCCTCCAGCTCTGCAGACCTATGTACAGGCCCCAGGGTTTCTTTGCACAGCGGCTGTAATTGGCAAGGTTGCCTCTTGCTCTGCTAGGCTGGATTTCAGCCTCGGCTGCGGTGCCCTTTGCAATCAGAGCACATCAGAGAGCAGACACTGGAGCGGGCAGAGGAAGGCAGAGGAGGAAGGAGCCTGATTTCTCATGGCAGCTGCTCAGTTGCAGCACCAGAGCAGCAGGGCTAGAGAACCACAGGTCCCACCCCGAGCGAGCAGGCTGCAAGGGGAGCGATCTTGAGCTCCTCGTGCCAAGCTGGGCAATTTCCCCCCCAGCAAACAGTAAATTTGCCAAAACCTGCAGTAAAACTATTTGGAAGTTGGCAAATATCAGCCAACAAACCAGGAAAACATTTCAAAACCGTTTGCGGAGAAAACAATGCCAAGTTCCTTTTGCCGTTTGCTTCGAACCCACATTTGAAATGTTTCTCTGACCCACACAGAATGTTTCCAGTGCTTCATTTTGTCAGGAAAAAGAAAATCAGTGTTGTTCAAAACCAACCACTTCCTCAGGTTTGGGGGTTTTTGGTTTGGCCCCAAATGAAAAGATCAGTTAGTTGTTCAGCGTTGATGTGCCATTCACTTTGGCTTTGAAGGGAAGCTGTGCATGAGTTTTAAAGGGCATCCTCACCTTGAGATCTTGCCAGTTTTTAAAGAGTTACAGGTGAACAGGACACCTGCTTCCCAGTCTCCCTGTTTAGCTTTGTGGCTTCCCCACCAGGTTTTTCTAGTCGGAAACTCTTTTCTCCCCTTTGTTGCAGCACAAAAGCCCCAAACTGGCAACAGGGGAACCTGGCTGCAATGATGCAGTGTCCCTGACTGCCCCGAAGTGCTATCAGACAGACAGAGCAAACAAACTAGAAGAAGAGAAAGAAATATGAATTTTCCCGCGCCGGTCTCCGAGTTCTGAGAATCTCAGGTGACACCTCGAACAGGACTGGCCCCCCCCATTTTCAGACAGAAGTGGGATTTTTAAGTTGATGGTGTCTGTGTAAGACCCGACATTTCAGCTCTGAAATGGAAAGGAATGGGGGGAGGGTTGTATTACAGTACACGCTGTGCAATGTCAGGCGCTGTACCAACGAACAGGCAGTCCCTGCTCGGCAGGGCTTACCTTACCGTCCAAGAACCAAGGTGGGGCGTTGTAAGGCCTGAAGCAATCAGAAAAGTTTACATGACATTTTATTCAGTTCTGTCACAACAGAGGTGTTTGTTTCATTCACACACCGCTCTGCAGTGCTGTGGGGAACGTCAGGGAACTCAGGGGTCTCTTCCCAGTGTCAGCAAGCGGGGTCCTCCATTTCTGCCTCCGTAAAACCGCAAACAACGCTGCTTATCTATACCACAGAGGGGCTGGGCAGCAGAGCGCGGGACTTGCAAAAGGGGGAGTGAGGCGCGCTGGAGAGCAGGCTCGCAACGTGGAGGAGCAGCAGCCCCGGGGGGACATGAGAAGCTGACCCCGCCAAGCCAGCTCCACCGCCCAAAGGGAAATTCCAAAGGCTGAACGTTAAACAGATGGGAAAAGTCAGACACTGAAAGGGTTCCCTTTGCACAGGGCTAGCGTGGGTCATGCCGATGGCACACGTGGCTCAGTGGGACGGGTTACGGCTCCGTCTCCTGGCTGGACGAAGGGACAATGCCAGCCTGCTCGCCTCCCCGCACCCAGCGCAGTCCCTCCTATAGCTCAGGCAGCAGGCAAGTGGGTGCTAGAGGGCCTGGTCTGACCTTCAGTCTCCCAGGGACAGGTGTGGGGTCTGGCTCACCGTCCACGTGAGCACAGCTAGGGCAGAGCCACACACAGTATTTGCCCCAGGTGCAGTGGCATGTGTGGATCCGGAATGGGTTAAACTGGCTATACTGGTTTAGTCTGTGCCAGGAGATTTACTAACACAAGCCATCCCGCTCTAAGCCAGGCGCACCCTGCTAGGAGACACTGCACCCGAAGCCACACCGCTGGATCTCCACCAGTGTCAGAACACCCCCCTCCCCGCAGCAGCACAGCTGGGCGTGCAGCGGGGAAGGAGGTTACCAGTGAGTTTTGCCGGTCACAGTGGCCTTTTCCCAGCACCTCGGGCCTCGCTCTGCCCCGAGGAGCAGGTGTCACGTTTATCAATGGCTGGCACTGCTTTCGAAATTAGCAAAAGACTGCAGAAGAACCCAAACGGCTGCTGAGCACAGAGGCAGCAGGGACTTCACCAGATCCCTCTGGTCTCCTCTCAAGATGCAGTTGATTTTTAGTACAGGAGAACCAAGCAGGGATGGAAGCAGCCTCCACCACTGACCTCCACCAGGGTCACCAGCAGGGACAGAACCTGGGAACTTCTGCACCAAAATGACAAGCCTCAGTCAAGCGAAAGGAGTAACTCCATGCACCAGTATCAGTCACTGGCTCTTTTCCTTGATGTGAGCCAGCCACCAGAGACGGGTGGGGGCGGGGATGTGACACTTAGCTAGGACACTGCATAAGCTGGTGGCAGAGACAACAGGTCCCCCTTGACTTCTGGGCATGGGAGCCAAGTCTTGAGAAACCAACTGAGACGACATAGAATCATAGAAGATTAGAGTTGGAAGGGACTTCAGGTGGTATCTCGTCCAACCCCCTGCTCAAAGCAGGACTAACCTCAGCTAAATCATCCCAGCCAGCGCTTTGTCAAGCTGCAGCTTAAAAATCTGTAAAGATGGAGATGCCACCACCTCCCTGGGTAACCCATTCCAGGGCTTCACCACCCTCCTAGTGAAAATGTTTTTTCCTAATATCCAACCTAGACCTCCCACACTGCAACTTGAGACCGTTGCTCCTTGTTCTGTCATCTGCCACCACTGAGAACAGCCTAGCTCCATCCTCCCTGGAACCCCCTTTCAGGTAGTTAAAGGCTGCTATCAAATCCCCCCTCATTCTTCTCTTCTGCAGACTAAACAGGCCTAGTTCTTTCAGCCTCTCCTCATAAGTCTTGTGCTCCAGCCTCCTCATCATTTTTGTTGCCCTCCGCTGGACTTTCTCCAATGTGTCCACATCCTTCTTGTAGTGGGGGGCCCAAAACTGGACACAATACTCCAAATGCAGCCTCACCAGTACCAAATAGAGGGGAATAATCACTTCCCGCGATCTGCTGGCCATGCTCCTACTAATGCAGCCCAATATGCCATTAGCCTTCTTGGCAACCAGGGCACACTGCTGACTCATATCCAGCTTCTTATCCAGTGTAACTCCCAGGTCCTTTTCTGCAGAACTGCTGCCTAGCTCGTCGGTCCCCAGTCTGTAGCTGTGCATGGGATTCTTCCGTCCTAAGTGCAGGACTCTGCACTTGTCCTTGCTGAACCTCATCAGATTTCTTTTGGCCCAATCCTCCAATTTGTTTAGGTCCTTCTGTATGCCATCCCTCCCTTCCAGGGTATCTACCACTCCCCCTAGCTTAGTGTCATCTGCAAACTTGCTGAGGGTGGAATCTACCACATCCTCCAGATCATTAATGAAGATGTTGAACAAAACCGGCCCCAGGACTGACCCCTAGGGCACTCCACTTGTGACCAGCTGCCAGTTAGACATGGAGCCATTGATCACTGCTCGTTGAGCCCTATGCTCTAGCCAGTTCTCTATCCATTTTATAGTCCATTCATCCAACCCATACTTCTTTAACTTGCTGATAAGAATAGTGTGGGAGACCGTATCAAGTGCTTTGCTAAAGTAAAGGTATATCATGTCCGCTGCTTTCCCCACATCCACAGAGCCAGTCACCTCTTCATAGAAGGCAATCAGGTTGGTCAGGCATGAGTTGGCCTTGGTGAATCCATGATTCCAGATCACCTTCCCTCTTCCAAATGCCTTAAAATGGATTCTTTGAGGACCTGCTCCATGACATAAGCAAACCGAGGCCAAGAGAAGCGTGTCGCACTGTTGCAAAAGAAGCAAAGGTCATTCTGTGCTGTATTAGCAGGAGTGCTGTAAGCAAGACACGAGCAGTAATTCTTCTGCTCTGCTCTGCACTGACATGGCCTCCCCTGGAGTATTGTGTCCAGTTCTGGGCACCACAGTTCAGGAAAGAGGTGAACAAACTGGAAGAGCAACAAAAATAATTAAAAGTCTAGAAACCATCACTATGAGGGAAGACAGAAAGATAGGTTTGTTTAATCTGGAGAAGACTGAGAGGGAATATGACAACAGTTTTCAAGTACATAAAATGATGTTATGAGTCGGAGGGAGGAAAACCATTTTCCTTCACCTCTGAGGACAGGACAGGAGGCGGGATTAAACTGCAGCAAGGGCGGTATAGGTTGGACCTTAGGGAAGACTTCCCAACTGTCAGGGTAGTTAAGCACTGGAATAAATTGCCCAGGGTCTGCCATGGGAGGTTTTTAAGAACAGGTTAGACAACTACCTGTCAGGGATGGTCTCGTTTTTATGTAGTCCTGCGTTGACAGCAGGGGAAGGAACTAGACAATCTTCCGAGGTCCCTTCCAGTCCTACACTTCTATGATGTTTGGTGAATGGGTCGCAGTGATCCAGGGTGGAGGGCGATCCAGAACCACAAGAGAACCCAGAAGGGTCCAGAGAACATTACCATGTTTCAGAGGGGAGAGGCCTTCCCATGGGCGGATGCCAGCCTCCTTCCCCACGCTGAACGCTGTTGGCAGCACCAAGGGGACATGTGCAAAACTTCCGATTTCAACCAGCCCTGGCAGCCTCCCATAGAAAGGGAAGCCCAGCGAGAGTATCTGATCATGAGCTTCTCCCCAGCAGGCAAAGAGAGAGATGCGGGAAATCCCTACCCTTTCCCAGGGAGGGTTCAGACATCCACCGTACAATGCTGCCAGCCTGTGGCGAACAGGGGTTACTGCGATGGCCGTTCCCTGCTGAAAAGTGAAGCCTGGCCCTATAGCTGAAGGTTCGGGGCCAGCAGGAGGACAGATGCTGGAGGCTGCAGATTCAGCTCTGCCCTGGGAGCGCAGTGCTAATGAGCTCCGGGTGCACACCTAGTCCTTCCCCAACCAGTGGCTCCAAGCCATACATAGGAGTAACGTTGCTGCACAAATGAGCTCTGAGAGGACAGCAGACTCCTCCCAAGTCATTTGGCCCGTGCCCCAGCCTTGAAGCCACCTCCATCTGCTGCCTGAAATAAAGATGGAAGCTACCGATTCACCATGAAAGGTTTGTTATCCCGGGGCTCGTTTTGCCCACACTCAGAATCTTGCAAGAACCTTTCCTCCCTCCATTCACATCCCTCCGGTGGTTCACTGTCCCTCCTGACCCATCCTTGCTGCACTCTTTTAGGACAGGTTCAGCTCTGCTTACCCATGGAGCAAGGGACTCCTGGTCTCCCCCTGAAAACACCTGCACTGCACCAACTGCAGGCCTGCTGCACCGCTGCCTGTCAGTGCGAGGCAAAGCAACCCGGCTGCACAGACTGCCTGGAAAAGGGAGCTAGAGCAGGCGCCAGGCCCGGCGCTGCCCGACCCTTCTGGCTCTGTACAGGAGGCCAGCTCTGGGGGACAGATCCAGGCAGCACAGCTCAGCTCTGAGGTGTGCCCCACCAGCCATCACATCGGCAGCTGGCGTGAGCCTGTCACGGTCTGCGTGGGGCACTGTGAGCGCAGTCTGTGCTTGGCGCTGCAGCGCTCATCTCACACGGGCACCACCAACTGCCAGCGCGGCCGATCTGCAGCACCTGGCAGCCTGGATGCTCTGCTTCTTGCCCACAGACAGCGGCTCCGCTCTGCACATGCTCTGCTACCTGGATACTATTGCATCTTCTCTCCCTGGGTCTGCAAAGCCACGTGGTGCCATATGTGCATTCACCTGTGCTGAAGGGGATGCGAGAGCCCTTTATCCCCATTGCCAGATGCAGCTGCTCAATGCTATTTTTTTTAAGAGAGACAGAGAGAGCAACAGACAGAATAAGGATGCAAGGCTGGGGAGATCCTGCGCTGGCAGGCTGGGGCCAGGAGCCCTCTATTCAGCCATGCAGAATCACCAGACAGAGATGACATGGGATAAGAGGGAAGGTCCCTCTCATGAATCAGAACGGGTTAAAAAGACAGGAAACAAAGGATAGGAAAAAATGGCCAGTTTTCAGAAGGGAGAGACGCAAATAGTGGTGTTCCCCAGGGGTCAGTACTGGGACCAGTGCTGTTCAAAGTGTTCATAAATGATCTGGGAAAAATGGGTAAACAGTGAGGTGGCAAAATTTGCAGACAATACAAAATTACTTAAGAGAAATAAGTCCAAAGCTGCCTGCAAAGGGTTACAAAGGGAAGGGCTCCCACAAAACTGGGCAACAGAATTATAGAGGAAATTCAATGCTGATAAATGCAAAATGATGTACATTGGAAAATATAATTCCAGCTATAAATATACAAAGATGGGCTCTAAATTAGCTGTTACCACTCAAAGATCTTTGTGGACAGTTCTCTGAAAACATCCTCTCACTGTGCAGCAGCAGCCAAAAAAGCTAGCAGAATGTTGGGAAGCATCAGGAAAGGGGTAGAGCATAAGACAAAAAACCCATCATAAAGCCACTCTATAAATCCACTGGACACCCGCACACGGAATACTATGTGCAGTTCTGGCCGCCCCACCTCAAACAAGATATATTAGAACTGGAAATGATGAAGAGAAAGGCAATAAAAACGATTGAGGTTATGGAACGTCTTCCACATGAGGAGAGATTAAAAAGAGTGGGACTGTTCAGCTTAGGGAAGAGACGACAGAGGGGGTGAGAGAGAGGTCTATAAAATCACGAGAGATGGAAAAGTGAAAAAGGAAGCTTGGAGTGGATGACCAGGGATGGATCACTCGACAATTGCTCTGCTCTGTTCATTCCCTCGGAAGCACCCGGACGACTGGCTAGGAACCATTGGTCTGACCCAGTCTGGCCATTCCTATGAGGTGAGGGAGGAGAGAACCGGAGGGTTTCCGATTAGTCCATTCACTCCCTGGTCTCTGCCAGGGCTGCCCACTTGTGCCCACTGCGATGATGGGTTTTGTGGTGTGGGCACTGTCCACGAGGACTAAACCATTGGCATACCATTCACCATTTCACTCCAAGCTGTTTCACGGCCATTTAGGGTCCCCCCCCCAGCCTTGATGGCTTACATGAGGCGTTTCATGCGTCTGTTTGAAATCTGGTCTTTGCTGGACAGAATTTCAAATCCATGGAGGGTCCCAACGAAAAGTCAGCAATGGATGAATGAAAACAGGCTGTTTTCCCGCAGGATTAGCCAATCACCAGGCCGCTCCATCCAAAGGGGTCCCATTCTGTGACATCAGACCGCAAGGTGGGTGTTTCCAGACAGCCACCGATATTTTACACAAGCCCTCAGGGCCTGCTGCAGCCCGCAGGCTCCAAAGCCGCTCCACGAAGAGCCACTCACTGTCTGAAGACTCCTCTGAGAAGATCTAACTTCCCTCAGCCTGCCCGGAGAGTGAAGCAATAGCAGCCAGGGCCAGCCCTGGGCATGGTCCGGTTTGATGAGGGGCCCTCAGCGTTTCACACCAAATGACTCCAAGCATCGGGGGGAGGAGAGTGCAGGTACCCGTGATTCCAACACAGAGCGCGGGACTCCTGTGTTGTGATCCCCGGTCCCCTGCAGCTATCCCGGAGCCTTGCTCACCGTAGCTCTGCTGGCTACGACTCTGCGAGAGGCTGAGCACCCTGGAGATTATGGGGAGGGTGCTCAGGACCTCACAGGACTGGGCCCGAGGGCTACTCCTCATAACACTGGTCGGCCGGTGGTGAGACGCAGGGAGGAGCCAGCTGGTCCAGGCACAGCGTGCCCTGGCTGGCCCCTGACCCCATCCCACGACGGTCTGAGCGTGTCAGCCAAGCCCCTCGCCCGCCTGCGTCCACACTTCCCTCACCTGGCTGTCCCCCCCACTGGGAAGCATGACGGCCCGGGGTGACCTAGCGGGTCTCTGCTGAGGCTCCAGACAGGGCTGGGGTCAGTGCAGCCCTGTCTGACACGGCAGCTGATGCTGGGGTCTGTGGCCAGCCGCAGCCCTTCCCCCCTGCGGCTCGTGGCCCCCGGGCTGGACTCGCCGAATCTCGTGGCCTAGCAGCTGACGTCCCCGTCGCTGACTCCACACGGCCGAGGCAGCACGGCGATGCACTGGGACAGTCGGCCGGGGCAGGAAAAAGCCTGGGGGTTACAAAACATCCCCGAGCCCCCACAAAGCTCGGAAATCCCAGGGACAATATTGCAATGAGCCCTGCAGTTCTTCTCTCGGTGCGGCACTAGCTCTGCCCTGGCCTTCACTGGAAGCAAACCAGCGCCATCTGGTGCCAAATCGAACGAAGGCCAGGAAAGCCTTTCAAACGCCGCTCGCATTCGAGGCTCAGGACTTCCCCTAGGAACACCTGGGACAGCGATGGATGTGCAACGCACCTAGGAGAACCTGGTGTCAGAACTGCCGGGCACTATGGCAGGGCCTGGTTTCTTTAAGAAAAGGCTGGTTGGGGAATTGCTTCTTTTTAAATCTTCCAAGAAGCCCAGAAAAGAACAAAAGCATCTTGGTAACCACCTACGTACCCAGCAATGAAGGGCCGCAGGGACAGTTACACTAATAGTTGGGGATAAAAACACATGCTCCATTACAGTAGCTTCTCGGGCCTCCCCTCCACACACACACAGACTCGTCTGGATTTCTACGCATAGGGAAACAGGGTACAGTTCCTGTCTGCCTTCCAGTGCCATTCGAATGTGACCCAGACACTGCTCCATTGCGACTGCTGTTTAGACACACAGGGGAGATGAATGGGTAGCTCTAAGTCCATTTCCCAGGGGCCAGGTATCCACAAATTAGTTCGGCTCACCTGTTTTCCTGTGACAGCTGCGGTTTACCATTCACTCACATTAAAGATCTGTAAGTTGGCACTGTACTTACCAAGGCACTTCCCCTCTGCAATACATGGGGGCTTTAAGGGACTACCAAAGAGAGCATCATTTACAATGCTGGGGTGAAAATGCACATGCCCTAGTAATTTCAACTGCCTTTCACCTCGGCAGCTCACACCCAGCCAGAGTTTTACTCAGATAAACAGAATCAAAGTGCAAATCTTAATACAGAAAGCTGCTCCTGCGTGCGGTCACAGGATAAGAGGAAAGGTCCTTTCCTAGATCAGTAACTGGTTAAAAGACAGGAAATAAAGGGTAGAAATAAATGGTCAGTTTTCAGAATGGAGGGAGGTAAATTGTGGTGTTCCCCAGGGGTCTGTGCTGGGACCAGAGCTGTTCAACATATTCATAAATGATGTGGGGAAAAAAGGGGTAAACAGTGAGGTGGCAAAATTTGCAGACAATACAAAATTACCTAAAAGAGATAAGTCCAAAGCTGCCTGCAAAGAGTTTCAAAGGGACGGGCTCCCAAAAAACTGGGCAACAAAATGGCAGGTGAAATTCAGTGTTGATAAATTCAAAGTAATACACATTGGAAAATATAATCCCAAGCATACATATAAATTGATGGGGTCTAAATTAGTCTTTACCACTCCAGAAAGATCTTTGAGTCATTGTGGATAGCTCTTTGAAAACATCCAGTCAATGTGCAGCAGCAATCCAAAAAGCTACCCGAATGCTGGGAATCATTAGGAAAGGGATAGCTAATAAGACAGAAAATATCATATTGCCTCTTTATAAATCCATGGTATGCCCGCATCTTGAATGCTGTGTGCCCCATCTCAAAAAAGATATATTGGAACTGGAAACGGTACAGAGAAGGGGAGCAAAAATGATTAGGGGTATGGAAAAGCTTCTGTAGGACGAGAGATTAACAAGCCTGGGACTTTTCAGCTTGGAAAAGAGAGAACTAAGGGAGGATATGATAGAGATTTATAAGATCACAACTGGTGTGGAGGAAGTAAATAAGGAAGTGTTATTTACTCCTCGTAACACAAGAACTAGGGGTCACCAAATGAAATGAATAGGCAGCAGCTTTAAAATGAACATAAGGAAGTATTCCTTCCCACAACGCACACAATCAACTTGTGGAACTCTTTGCCAGTGAAGGCCAAGACTACAAGAGGGTTCAAAAAGAACGAGAGGAGTTCACAGAGGATAGATCCGTCAATGGCTATTAGCCAGGATGGGCAGAGATGCAAAACCATGCTCTGAAGTGTACATAGCCTGTGTTTGCCAGGCACCTGGCACTGGCCACTGTCGGAAGACAGGATACTGGGCTAGGTGGACCATTGGTCTGACCCAGTCTGGCTGTTCTCATGTGCAAAGGCCTCTGACTTGCATTTGAAATAGGGTCTTGCACCCACCAATCTGAGTGTGCTTTACAGACTATCTACACATCGCGGTTTCCTTCCTCCACTGCTGAAAGTGCAGTCAGCAACAGGCTGGAACAAATGAGCCTTGGAATAATCCAAAGCCACTCTAGGGAACCTTGAATTGCAGGACAGCACGTGGAGGATACGCTCTGCAATTCGACGCAGTGGGATTTTTCAGCAGGCAGCTTGCTGGAATTTGGCAAGGACCCTGGTGCTGACATCATTAATCACCATGGCCTTGGTTTCACATCGCATCTAAAAGACAAGCATCCAGTCCTGCAGCCTTTGAATTCCTCCTTCCCTGTAGCTAATTTCCTGTATTGTCGGATGCATTCCATTGAGCACCACTGAGTGCCTGTTAAAAGGAAATACACAGGATGGGTGGAATTTTACAGCTATTGGACTCTATTTTCCCCATGAAAACCGGAAACCATTTCTTTTACCCCGTCCCTCCACTCCTGTTCTCAGCAAACCTATGGACACAGATGAGTCCAGAGCTGAAAGTAAGTTTGTGAACTCAAAACACACCCAAAATAAATTTGTTCTTCAAGAAAGATTGTTGTGGGCCCGCTTCTAATTTACATAGCAGTCCTGTTACACCACTCTAGCAGCACAAAGGGATGGAGAAGTGGGTGTTCAGGCATTTTCACCCACTTGAATTGCCCTTTAAACTGCCAAAATGGCACGAAAGGGACCCAATGTAACTTGTGAATCAGACTCGGCGAACCTGTTTCCTGAGTAAATCACTGACCTTCATGCTGATTTGGAGAGCAAGGGGGATGTTAACTAGTTATTTGGGGTTAAACGGTCCCCAGGAGATGGCCTAGAGGTCTTTCTGGATTGCAGGGCACAGCTATGCTATTGCAGCCACTGAAATGAAAGGATTATATGTATCTAGCGGTGGAAGTCATATTTGTTTATGCCAGTGAATCTTTGTATCATAAAGGTTACTATTGTATATGTTTGTTCACTCCAAATGTATCAATTTATAATGATAAGTTACTATGTATAACACATGAAAGGAGCCTCTCCCTCTGCTGGCAGAGTGAGAGTGTTTTAACACATGAAAGGGGTCTTTCCCTTTGTTGCTAAAGTAAGGAGTTTCTATCTTTCCCTTTGTAAGACGTTTGTTTGCTATTGAAGCCATAAAAAGGTAAGAAAGGAATGTGCAGGGTCTGGGATGGGAGCCCTGGCCAGGTTCCCATCACAGCCCCCTGCATGAGAACCAGATATCCATCAAGGTGATCTGCACATAGTCACGTATACTTGTTTGTTCCACTCTATAAAAGCTGGACCCACTTGTAGCGAATTTGGAGACCTCACCTACGGGTGGACGCACCACGTAGGACTTCCCAATTGCTGGGACAGGCTCTCCAAATCCTCGCTGCAACCGGGGCTCCCCAGCGACTGTGGATCTGGATGATGGTAAAGTATTAATAGGGCAATTGGTGATGTATCTTTCTTAATCACTATAGTTGATTTTATGTAGTAATGATCAGGTGCATTACCTTACTTATTCTTTCTATTGCTTAAAATTAGAGTATAATAAGTTTATTCTGTTATGTATATATATCATTTCATTTTCTGTAATACTTAGAAAGAGATAGAACAAGGTTTCTTTACTTTCTACTGGTGTCTGTGTTCTTTTCTGCCAAACCCTGTCAATTAGCAGAACAGCCACCCATCCCAAAACACGTGAGACGGTCAATATTTCCAAACGTATCTAGCACCTGCTCCACTGTCAGGTTGCTGTGGCCACTCATAGGAACTAGATCAGCTTGCGGGACAATTAACTAATCTTACTGTTTGCATTTTCCCTTCCTCCTGACACCGGCACTGCATCAATGCTTCATGGCACGGCGTCAGCATGGGTCAAAGCACCAGCTCCCTCACAAGATGTGATCATCTCATCTTACTAGACATGCAAGGAGACAGAAGCCCTAAGATAGGTGCGGAATCCAAGCTTCTGGACCAAAGTTTGGCCCTTCCCACCAGCAGAAGAGTAGCTGGGACATGGGGCCTCTGGAGGCAAAGGGAAAAGATGGGGACTGTGTGAGTTTAGACAGCCCTCCACTAAAGCAGTTACTTAGCAGGGCAGCAAGTCTGATCATGGCAGAGCTTAGCGGGTTTGTGGATTCCAAACAGACATTCTGGGCACACTGCAACCCACCCTATCCGTTTTCACACACCGCTTCCTAGGACCATACAACAGCATCCTCGTCAGACAAATCCAAACCCACATTTCATCCGCGAACCAGAGGAGGAAATTCTGACCCCCAAATGACATCAGGGCTTGTTCAGAAACCAAAGTAAACAGGACTTGGAAGGTTCAGGGGCTGGGGAGGAGATGTAAAGCCTTTTGCTTGTAGGCCAAAAGTTCCAATCTAGACGCACTGTACCTGATTTTGGGTCTGGATGTGATGAATTAGAAGTAACAGCACTGGAGTCAGTGGAAGACGCTGGTGCCAGAGAGCCTACAGCCAGACCCTGCCAGTGGAGTTGGAGCAAACTTACAGTGCAACGATGCTGCGGGTCTGGAGTGAGTGCCTAGGTCTGTCAGAGCTGGTGAGTGGTTTTGTAACTTTTTTCTTTTTGAAAAAATGTAGTTTCGTCAAAATGTTTCACAAAAATAGGTTCAGTTTCGACTAAATAGCTGGGGAGGGGGGTTAAATGAAAAACATCAGGAAACAATTTTTCGTTTTTGGCTCAAACCGACATTTTCATTCACTGTTCAGGTTTTTGAAAACCACAGATGAAAGAAAAATGTCAATTCAAAAAATTCCAGGAATGTTTTTCATAGAATCACAGAAATACAGAGCTGGAAGGGACCTCCTGAGGTCATCTAGCCCAACCCAGCCCATGAAGAGAGTTATTTCTTTGGTTCCAATTATTTTCTCCCACTCAAAAAACTGAAAATTTTCCAGAGTTCAAATTGGATTTCTTGACTAGCTCAAGTGGCCATGCAGCGTGCAGAAGACGAGTGTCCCTATCCTAGATACCACAGCTGATGTTAAAGGAACACATTCCCAGAGAGCCTGCAGAAGTTACTATGGGCCTGCCAGATGTGTTTTTATGCCCAGTAATGAGCCTTTGCACAGGGGTCGGGGACCCAAGTCTCACTGCAGAGGTGGGCATTATGCACACAAACAGGCATGCATGAATGTTCTTTTGGGTGTGAAAGAGAGGGCCTTTGAACAGGTGGCCGTGACGGTCAGTTTGCAACTCCAATGGACAGCCTTAGCAGAGAGATTAAGGACTGGAGCTCATGCCCACCCTCCTAGCATCAAGAGATGATTATACAATGCCCTGTAGGTTGGCATGGTGGGGTAGCGGAGAGGAAATCTTCACACTGCTGAAACCAACGCTAATTCGCTCAGCTGATAATACAAACGTATTTCAAATGTACATCACCATTCAATCCAGCCACCCCCCAACAGATTTAAAGATGTGTCATAAATTCCTAGTAATTGTGCAGTCACCATGTGTTTGCCCCCTGGGATTACGAGGCATACTTTTGCCCTGGGTGAAATTTGTCCAGAAAAGGCCCCGATTAAAATGGAGCAGCAGAAAATCTTCCAGAACATTGCTAAAGTGCCAAGATAACGGGAGACATTCTGAAACAGCCAAAACATTTCACTTGGACATTTTCAATATGAAAAATTCCAGTCTGAAATGTCTTCTTGTTTCAGGTTAGTTAATGAGAGTACATACATTTTTGAAATGGTCAAAACCAAAATGAAACGTTACAACTAACCTGAACTGAATTTTTTTTCAGATTTTCGATTCAGAAAACTTTCAAGATTTCAACTTTTTTCTCCTGATTTGAGGCAGAAAAAAAAGGAAAGCGGAATCTCACATATTTTCACAGAATGGGAAAACTGCCCCCTTCTCTCCCCCCAGCTCTATTCTGAAAAACAGTGACTGCCACAGAAATGACAGGAATTGTTTAATGGGTGAAATCTGCGTTGAATGGATTCAGCACAAGCAGTCAATGTGTACGTCAGTTGCACCTCCAGCCTATTCCAATTAGTTTAAGCAACATCACCACAATGCAAGGCCCAGGTCCTTCTAATGCACCTTTGCCCCCGTCTCATGGAATCAGCCACTATTATTTTCTTCTCTTCCTCTCCAATAGAACCTGTTTATGCAATTATGCATTTCCTACCCCGGGACATAAGCTTTGCAGCGTCACTGATTAGGGCAAAAACAAGTACCAGCAGGAAGCTGCAAATCCTCAGTGGACCAACACTGATTTCTCCGTTGTGCAATTTTTCCCTTAGATTTTGTTTTTGAACAAGGGAACCAGATGTAAGAGGGAGGCTTTTTTCCCCCCCTTCCATGTACTAGCAGCAGCCTTTGGCATGGCACAGGTATAAAACAAGACTATTTGCAAAGGATCAGTATGAGATTTTTTTTTAAAAACAGGCTTTGATAGTTGCGTGCCAGTTGAGGCAATGAGGAGATCCTGCAGATTGCTTAGCTTGAAATAGATTTACGGGACTTCCAGTCATCTACAGAAACGGAACCTTTCACAATGAAGTATTAAAAAAAAACCAAAAAAAAAAAAACCCCACACACAGTGAGCCTCGTTCTGACCTGATTTATACCAGGGTGGTGCAGGATAGCTGCAGTCAAGACCATGTTATACAGCAAGAGAACCACACCCAAGGCATCTAACAGCACACCTTTATGTTGATGCCGATGAGAGAGAGAAAAAAGTTTAAATTCAGCTCTCTGTTACACTGGGGTAAATCCAAATCAATTCCACTGAAGTCGGGGGAAGGAGGTGATCACTCTGGATTTACACTAGTGTTAGCAACCACAGAATTTAATCCTGGCTACATATTTTATGTGGGTGCAGAGTGGCAGTGAATGTCCCGGTGAGGCTCTCAAAAGCAATCCATCCATTCTCAGCCTTTTTTTTTTTTTTTAAACAAATTCTATGGATCGTTACAAATAAGTAAATAGTCCCAGTCCTGCCGGAGAGGCAGCGGGTGATAAAAGGTCCGTCTGCATTTTAAATCCCGATGTGCCATGAACCATTTTGACTGGCAGCACATCAGCGCCCCAACCTCCTAGTTCTGCCCTGCCTGTGGAGCTACACGGCCTTTCCATCCGCAGCTGCAGCAAAGAGCAAACCTTGGTGACCCGGAGCTGCTGACAATCCTTCACAGCAGCCGCTGAAGCCCAAAAAGCAGATCCTGGCTGCTCACGCACAGGGGAACAGAGCGGGTGGGAGTCTGTCCCGCCCATCTTATACATGGGCTAACCATGGTCTTGCATCCTGCTCCCCCCACTTCCCCACACCACCCAGCAGCAGCTGGGGCGCGCACGGGGCAGAGTCCTGGCCTCTACGGGGAGAGGCTGCTGGTGCCCCTCAGGCCTCACAGGGCTGTGGTTTCCCAGAGCACAACGGGCACCATCTTCTCTCTTTGGAGCCAGGCTTGGGGGTTGGGTGGGCCCACACTCCCCACCTCCGCAGACACGGCGAAGCAGAGACGCGTCACGCAGCCTGGGCCCAACTCGCCCCAACCTTTACACACAGCAGCGCTGGTCATAGAGCCAGTGAGCTGCCTTTTGAGTAGAGAAGGACACCGCAGTGATGGGGCAACGGGAACGGCCCAGATGGATGTTTTAAGCCACTTCTGTTTACATGTTGCTTTGCACAAGTCTGATCGCCCGCCATGTATTTTAGAACTGTTTAAAGGGGCTTTCGGTTTCCTGACTGACAGCGTGTTCCCTGCGCTTGTGCCTCTCCCGCAACAGCGCTCAAAGCTGCCCCAGCACAGTATGCTGCAGTGCGTGGTGGCCACTTGTTAGATGCTGAAGCATGCGATCAGGAGCCTAACTAAAGCCCCCCCTTTTAAAAAGCCCTGGCTTTGTCCATCTGGTGAGCTGGGCACCTCGGCTCAGAGTCCATCCCAGCAGCGATAAGTCAGAGGCCAAGTCATTCTACCCTGGGACCTCGGATTTCTAGCGGATGCCAGAAACATCTCGTTGTGTGTTAGCAGAACAGGCCCCGTCCGAGGCAAGAACCTAATGTGAAGCAGCAGGGCTGAAAGCAGCTTTCGGTTACCTGGGTGTAAATAGGGAGTAACTCCACTGAAGTCAAAGTCGTTCTAGATGTAACAGAGCCGAGCTCGATCTGCAGAGGCGAGTCCCTTGACCCTTTGTTTCACCCACCCTTTGGTTTGTCTGCAGCCACAGCTGGGCGGTGCTGGACCCGGGGGGCAATGCTGCAGACAGGCCACAGGGAGGCATCCAGCAGATGCACTGGCTTCTTGTGAGAGCAGGAGAGGAAAGCAGAGGCCTCAGGCACAATTACCTTAATGAAGCTGGCAGCTCCCTCATGCTAACAGGACCGGACGTGCTGTGTTTGAAGTGCAGCTGCACAAACACAGCCAGCGCTTTCAGGTCGCTTAAAAGCACAGGCGCCCACAAAGCAAACACAACCAGCCTGTGTAAAACACCCCGGGGTCCTGGAGGCGGAGCAGACAGCTTGTTTGACTTCTAATGAAGTGTATATCCATTGAAAGCTCCAGCACACAGGAAAAGATGCTCCTTTCTCTGGTCTTACGTGTAAGAACCAGCACGCGCACACATACACAAACACACACAAACCCTCCCATGACTGAACAGTAAGTGTCAATGACATTCTCATGACCATCACAGGATCCTGCAGCAACAGCAGCAGACAGAGCAGCCTGAGGTTTTTTTGTAAAGGCTCTTAAATAAACCTCAGTGATTTGCAGAGGGACGGTTGCTTTGAAAGTCACAGATGTAAAAGGAAAGAAGGTGGAGTGGTGGCAGGAGAGAAGAAAGACTCGCCTGCCCCCTACCCCAGATCATCATTCCATATCATGGCAGGTAACAGCAAGCACCTCTTGAGGTTTTGTTCGCTGCTCCGGAGCTGGCATATCGTGTGCACCATGCACAAGTAATGACTGCCTTGTATAGCTATTAATATTTTAAAGCAATAGGTACTTCTGCTCTGAGAAATCCTGAAACGATTACCAGAAGTACAGAGGCAGTTCAGCCACTGGAGATCGAGAGAGCTGCCAGCTGCAACTTCATTAGCCTTGCTAGCTGCAGGATGATCTGTGTTAGATTGTGGAAATGTACTGGCGGATATTAAAGTGCAGGCCCACTCTGAAAAGACACCATTACAAGAGCATCTTGGGCTTCTCTGCTTCTAGACTCTCTGTAACGTCCACAGCAGATATTCTCTTTCATTTTTATTGGTTTCACAAAAGCCACGACAAGTAGGAGTCTGCAAGTTGCCACAATAAGTGAAAGGAGTGCAGAACTTGGGGTAGCAGCTTCATTAAGATAAACATGCACTAGAGAGGGCTATTGTGAGAATTGTCTCCTTATTGTCTTGTTTGAACAGAATAATTATATGCCTGTAAGATTAAATTTTTACATGCAGGCAGCACCCCAAATGCTGAAAAGTGGTGGGAGGGGGGAGATGCATTAAATAAAAAGAGAGGTGGGGGAAGGGAAGGAAAGAGAAAACAAAATAACACAAAAAGCCAGAGGAACAGGAAGATCCATCAGAAACTATCCCAGATGGAATAAAATTAGTTTCTGTTGTCATTTTTGACTCCCGCTAGGCTTTTCAGAGTAAGTACCTTAGCAATCGCCTGCTTCCATTCACTAGCTAGAGAGGATTTGGGACTTTTCCAGGGGCAGAGGAGAAAGCTTTCAGAAGGCTTTTGCGGGTAGCGACCCTTGAGGTCATTAGGGATGGACAGGTGCTTGTCTCACGCAGTAGGTATAACTTATTATGCCTCGCTGACTAGGCAGGCCCTCTTTCTGCCACAAATGAGCACAGCTCAGCACCGCATCAGTGGGGTAACAGGAATGAGACAGTAGGCAAGATCTGACCTTGCAGTTTGAACTTATTTCACAACTTCAGCACACTCTCCCCGAGCAGGACCGGTTCTGCAAGCTAAACAAGAATAGCCGAGACTCGTTTTTGTTACTAAAGCCATAGTACTACAATTAGGAAGAAAAAACAAACTACACCAGTATAAAATGGGGAATAACTGGCTAGGCAGTAGTACTGCAGAAAAAGATCTGGGGGAATTCTAGTGGACCACAAACAGAAAGCACATCACAGTGCAATGCCGTGGCGAAAAAGGCAAGCATCAGACTGGGATGGATGAACAGGAATAGCACATGTAAGACATGATGGACAGTGGTTCTGATCCATTCAGCACAGGGAAACTTCAGCTGGGATACTGTGGACAAATTGGAGCGAGTCTGAAGGAGAGCAACAAAAGGATTAGAACACAAAGGGTTAGAAAACCTGACCTCTGGGGAGAGAGGTTGACAGAACGGACCATGCTTAATCTGAAGATGAGAAGGCGCAGGAGGGAGAGGGAACCGGATAATCTTCAATATGTTAAGGTCTGTTATGAAGAGGACGGTGCTCATTTGTTCGGCACGTGCACAGAGGGTAGGATGGCTTAGTCTGCTGCAAAGCAGATTTAAGTTCGATATTAAGGAAAACGTTTAACTCTGAGAGTAGCTAAGCACTGGAACCAGTTATCTAAAGATCTTAGGGACCTCCCCAAAGTTGGAGGTTTTAAGAACTGGCTAGACAAACACCTGTCAGGGATGGTCTATTTGCTTTATCCCTCCTCTGCATGGCGAGATGGACTCGATGACTTTTGAGGCCCCTTTCAGACCTCTATATATTTCTACAATTCTGATTGTAGAAATTCATCCTGATGAACCAAAAGTCCTGCTCTGATGGCTTAGGGGAGGATCAGAGGCCCTCTCTGGGGTGCAATGGATGTCACCATGCCGTTACTGTAATAATCCACAAGAAGGATCCATGTGAAGAGTGACTTTGCCCTTTGAAGCTGTAGTCGATAAATCACGTTGGCAGAGGCCCCTCCCACGGTAGAATTTCAGGGTCAGGACCTGGGGCTAATTACCCCACCAGTGGGGAAAGCATCCTGGAATTGGGGTTAGGAAACTACAGTATAAGACTATGCAGTACAAACTGGTAAAAGGGATGTATTCTTAAACATACACCCAACGTGTAGTTAACCTGTGGAACTCATTGCCACACACATATTAATCTCCATCATTGGAGGTTTTTAAGAGCAGGTAAGACAAACACCCACCAGGGATGGTCTAAATAATGCCTGATCTGGCCTCAGTGGAGGGACTGGACTAGATGACCTCTCGGGGGCCCTTCCAATCCAACATTTCTAGGGTTCTCTTAGATCTCTAGTCTGAATTTCTGCATATCAAAGGCCATCACGTTACCCCAGCTATCCTGGTGTTGAACCCAATGACTTGTGCTCATGTTTAGCTAAAGCATATATTCCATAAAGGCGAAAAGTGCAAGCTGTCCTTCCTCACCCTTCTGCCTCCCACCCCTCTGGTTTACTTGGGATCTTCCTTTGACACCTCAAGTAGTGGACGGGGCATTACTGAGGGTGAGACGGAGCAATGGTCAGACCGTACAGCAGATCCTATGTTCCAGAACATAAAAGAAAAGAACTTTGATGCCCTAGAGATCTCCCATGCCTCTGTGTGATCCTCCTTCATACCACAACTGGTGGGAGCGCTGTCTAGTGGTTAAGGCTGGGGACTGGGAGTCACAACATCTGGATTCATTTTCCAGCTGTTGCTATTGGCACATGGGCAAGCCAGGTAACTGGTGTGTGTGTGTATGTGTCATTTCTCCATCTGTAAATCACAGTCTCCCCGGGGCATAGCTGCAAACAAAGCAATGCTTCCTGGCTGGCATCAGGGCCAGGAGACTAGGCTACCCGGCGGGGATGACTTTGTACCATCACGACCATCCTGGATTCAGATCAGGGTCTATCATAGGTGATAATTTGGCCAGGTTTGACATGGGGACAGGTGGGGGAACTTTGGTTTCCTTCACCATAGGGTCAAATCAAGTTATTTACCAAAAAAAAAAAAGCTTCCATGGGGCCTCTGGCTTCTGTAACTCTCATGGCTCTACCCTGGGCAGAGGCAGCTCCTTTAACATTCAGGCTGCTGGCTGGAGAAATTCTGAATGTCCGAGAACTTGCATTTCAAAGGCTGGGAAGACTGCTGAGTCACCGCTTCATCAGCTGCCAAATAAGAACAAGCTTTTGTATCTATCTAATTACATGGCTGGAAGGGGCAGCAGCAGCTCTCCCCGCACAAGGCGAAGCGTCGAGCACGACGCTCTGGGGAGCGATAGGGAGGGGGAAGGACTATTTTCCCCAGAAATGCGACGTGCAGGAGAAACAGCAGGGCTTTGGAACCAGTGGCAAATGAAACCTGTGGCCTAGGGCTTTCCTCCAAGTGCTAACACTTCCCTCTGTCAGAACAAAAGGAATGGCAGAGCTCCGCTAGGAGAGAAAGGGCTGAGTCTTAGGAGACGACAAGGCTCTGCCTATTGGTTAGCACTGGTAATGCATGCTTGTCACTAGACCCATCCTAGCTTTTGGCCAGGAGTCTGCAGGAGCTAACGGATCTCTGCTGGCCCATGTGAAACACATCATGGTCAGCAGTTCCCAGCCAGCAGGCTCTGCAGGGAGATAAAGGGCTGAAAGGGTTGTGGAGCATTCACTGCCCACTCAGCCCGACAAATCCTTCCTCTAAGTCGCTGTGGAGAGACACTGACAGGGCAGTGTTGGGGAGGAAGTCCAGGGCTGCTGTTGTGACTAGACAAGACTCCTGCTTGCTGTGCTGTCAGGCCACGCCTGGCGTGCTAACTGCACTCTGACGGAGAAATGACTCCTGCGAGGAATGGCCAGTGCTGCTCTCTCAGCCGGATTAATGCCAAGCGGAAGCTTGTCCTGCGTAGCAGGATCATTACTAGCCTCCCTCCGCTGCTTTGGGTTCCCGTCATGTCCCAAACCTGGAGGCGCCTGTTTTCTGGATCTGATTCAGCTGCAATCCATGGCCGAGGATGCTCTCCCAAGGAGAGTGACTCATGCAGATGGCACCACTTAGTGGCCAAATCCTGGAGCTCTAAAGCCTAACCCAAACCTAAACCAGGTGCAAACATGCCTTTCTAGAGTACAACACACTACCCGCCATGCGCTACACAGAAAGTGACGCCATCCTGCCAGTCTAGGCATTTATACAGTATCCATCACTATATCGGCATGTGCAGTTAAAACACAGACACCCCAAAGCAAGCACTCCTCCACATGCGCAGTACAGACCGATGTATCTCACCAGGGCAGAACGGTGCTTAATGTCTGGCTGATCGGTAGCCAGAGAGGATGGCGATGAGGGTGCACCAGACCTTAGAGAGACCAGAATAGAATCTGAACCTCTTTAAATAGTCAGAGCTGCCACTTCCCCAAAAGCATCAGCGTTAGACAACATCAAAGGAGGATGAAGAGAAAACGTGAGGGAAGAAGAATTTTTTTTAAAAGCAAAAGTGTGGAAGTGGTAGGAAATCACAGGAGAAGACACTTAGTATAAATTAAGCTAACATGGGCGACATTTAGATAGCACAGGGACTGGCACCTTCAAAACCAACAGAGAGAAAACCAATGAGAAAGAGAGTTCCAAACCTGTGTTCTCAGATGGCCACTTTCAGTGGCAATCATGGTAATTGCACACACAAATCAGGCAAACAATTATGAAGACATTTTTCAAAATCAAGCCCCATTTGTGTTACGCTTGCAATAGTTTCCAATCAACAGTTTACAGAACAGTTTAGTCATCAGAAAGCAAAAAATGCAGCAGAACACATTGAACACGAAGGAGAAACTGCTCATCCCCACCCACCTCCCCTTGCAGAACCAGCTCCTTGGAAGTTTTGAAAGAGACTCACATTTCTACTGACATGAGCCAGAAAGCTTTGGCTTAAAGTTTCTCTCACTTTTTTAAAACAAAATTTATAGAGGACCAGATAGGAATGTATAATGGAATGTTTCCAGTAACCTTAAAGTGATATCATCTGGCTATACACATTATTCTATAAAATTTATCACTCTTATTTGTGTTACTAATGCCTTTTATATAATTACAGTTGAAGCGTTTAACGTGTGAATCACTTTTTTACCATTCAGATCATCTACATCTTGCAATTCATTTAGCTCAGACAATGAAAATATGATCAGTCTTGTTTCTTTTGATAGGCCCCGATTTAGCAGAGCACTGAAGCACATACTTGAAATTAAGTGCTTTGGTAAGGGAGACCATAGTCCATTTCACCCATGCACTAGCACAATGTTGCAAATTGTGTAGGATCAGTTTGAACCTCAGCAAAGAAAACCTTTTATATATATATATAAAGCTCCCAAATATATTTCCACTAATATGTGATGCAACTCTGAGCCTACAGTGGCCTTTCAATTACATTGTTTCTGGTGCAGTATTCCAATCTTTCACTGAACAAGAAAGTTTTTAGTAAGAAAGGCAAGCATCTTTCATTCCACTATCTAGTCTCACGGGTGCTATATCAGAATTAAGGTGGGTGATGTAATACCTTTTATTGGACCAACTTCTGTTGGTGAGAGAGACAAATGTTTCATCTGCACAAAGCTCCTCTTTGTCTCTGTAATATCCTGGGTCGCACACAGCTCCAACTACGCTGAGTACTATAGCAGAATGTCAGATCACCACTTTGCAACCCTCCCACAGCTGTTAGGCCTTAGAAAGCAATTGCTTTAGTCTGTTTGCGTTTTAGAGACAGCCTGCATATGCTGACCATTAGACTGCACTTCTAGTGAACCTTAACGAAAATTAAACACCCTGTTGTCTGAGATTTGCAATGCATGGCCTATTTACCAGAGGCCCCTGCCATAGGATCTGGTTTCCAAAAATGTCTTTCAAAGCAAGAATTAGACAGGTCTGCCCCACTTGAAAACTCTTCCCAACATATACTCGATTGCGCTAAATATCTAAAACGCCAACCCATGCGGTCAACTTCATTGGTGAGAATCAGAGTAAAATTTGAACATACAGAGCAACTTCCCTCAGAGCTCTCCACATGCTTTACCTCAAGATTGCCACCCATTTCTCATGACTCGACTACGTTTGTGACTGAGGTCATGTCTACATGCACTTTGGACTCTGATTTGACTACATTGGTGTAGAAACTGACTTAGTTATATTGGTGCATGCCCCTCTTCTCCCCAGCGTGAACACTTGGCGTGAATTTTATTTGTGGTTTAATTGCTCTCTGTAGTGACATATTATTTCATGGTAATGATGAAGTTGCAGCTTGGCTCCCTCAGTGCGCTGGTGGAGACTCTCTTTCTCCGAGGGTAGAAAGCATCTGACAATGAGGAGCACACTTCACGGATGCCTTTCAGCTCAAGCAAATATCACAGCATCTCAGAGACAGCTGGACACATCTTACACCCATTTTGCAGATGGGAGGGATCTCTGGGGGTCACTTGGGCCAAGGTCACACACTGAATCAGGGTGAGTGTAACAGGGAGGTTTGTGGCTAAGCCAGCCCTGCCCCACCTGAAAGGAATCAGGTGATTCTAATATAAAAGGCAGCAGGAGAGTAGCTGAGACCGCCAGCGGCAGAAAGCCTGACAGGGAAGTGGGGGAATTCAGGAAATGGGAGATTGTGCAGAGCTGGGGCAGGTGGAAGGAGTGGTTCTGAGGATTGAGTTTGGGCATTAAAAATAGGAAGGGGAGCTGGACAACTCTGTGTTTTGGACTTTTGATTTTTGACAAACTCTGCTGCCAGCCGGACGGGAAACAGGTGAAGGGCAACTGAAAGGATTTGAGCTTAGAAGGTCACTGGAGACTGAGGAAGTTCTTACAGCAGCCCGGAGGAAGAGGAAATAGAGGCAGAAGGGCCACAGAGGTGGCCCTGGCCACGAGGGGGCGCTCAGGCAGCAGTAAGCGGCCACATGGCTCTCACTGTAGCACATAATAAGACCCAGGAGTCCTAATGGTCAGTTCCCACCCACCAGCACTAGACCACATTCCTTCCTGGGAAAAGAGAAGTTAAAGGGAAGCCAAAGAAGGTGGTTTCAGCCCCTTTCTCTGCAGCATGCCAAGTTCCTGGGCTGACTCCAAAATCACATGAGATGTGCAACAGGGCTGCTCCATCGGTCCTCCTCTCTCCTACAAAATGAGAGTCTGGGTCTGTAACCCAACCTTCCTGCAATTCCTTGCAGCTGCTTTCAAGAGCAGGATGTCCCAGAATTAGCCCCGGACTCCTCAGGAGAAATTCTGATTACAAAAGAGGTACGGGACTTGTCAGTTAACAGACAAACAAACTCAGTCAATAGCAAATGCTTCATCTTCTCTCTCTAATGCCTAATCCCCATGGCACCCTACCAGCCAAATGAACATTGTCCATAAATAATAGAGATACTCTGCCTTTCTCCCCTCCACAGCCTTGTATGTGCCTCCAGGCCATACTGGAGTGAGAGAGACACACGGGTAGTAGGTGTTGTCTGAGGTCTGTACAGCTTTAGGAGCTCTTCTGAATTAGCTGGGGGAGGGGGAACAGGGGAACAGAGCAGCCACATCCAGACTGTACAAAGAAAACAACTCACATCCTATTCTGAGCCACGCTGTGACCCGAGTTGTGAGAATGCTCCAGGCTGGAAATCAAATCTGCAGACTTATGTAGAGGTTCAGGTCTGATGATCTCCATCCTCCAATTCCAGCCAGCCCCTCTCACCATGTTAGCCTGGCCAGCCCGTCCTTCTGACTATAAATATCCTTAAGGGTGGGGTATATATGAGACCACAGGACAGCAGGCAGAGAATGATCTGCAGCTTTCCCAGCTCTCTTGGCTCAAACTCATGACCCCAGGCTGAGTTTGTGAACACATGGCTCACAGATCCATGGACCAGGTCGGGGAGAGGTTTTGAGGTTCCATATGGATGCTTCACAGCTCTAGCCGTTCACCTCTGGCTACGGCCCCCTGCCAGTTTCTACGTGACGAACGTGAGTGCGATCATCAAGCTCCCATCTTCTGTCTGCTGAGGCTATGGGAGAACTCCCCTTCTGGCCCAGCATCCACAAACTCCCGGCGGCACTGCTGGCCAATGCTTGCTTTTACTGGCAACCTGCCATCCTTTGTCCATGACCTGCCCTCTTTCGCTGGCTCCAGCCGGGTGGCAGCTGAACATCTCTCAGCCCTGGCCACCTTCGGGCTATTCAGACATTAACCTCCCATGGGCAGAGACCCGTGAGTTGTGTCTGCTAGCTCTACACACAGAGGCATCTGGGCCTCGGGGACAGAGGAAGATGGGACTGAGGGTGACCAGACCTGGGTTCCTTTCACCACTCTGCCACTGACGCAGCAGGTGGCTTTAGTCACTTGTCTCCGATTTCCCATAAATTAAATGAAGACAATGTTACCATCCTTGTGGTCCATAGATGTAAAGAGCTATATGTGTGCTAAGTGGCATTATATGTGCTTAGGTCATTAAATAAGTCAACTATCAGTCTCCACAGGCAGAGCATGGAAGATGGAAGTTACTAACCCTTCCCTCATTCTGGTGGAGGCTACCCCTCTCCCTGTGAAACACTTCCTCACAGGAGCACGGCCAGCTCTCTTTTCCAGGGCACGATCTTCATGTGTGTGGACAGCACAAGCATGGCTATGGAGCTAATCAGCATTTTCCCATCAAAACAGTCTTCACACAGAAAATGTGCTCATTTTCTAAGCTCTCTGGAGCAGGTACCATCTTGCTGTTTTGTGTTGTACACGGCTAGCACAACACATGCCTGGCCGATGACTGGGGCTCCTAGGTGCTAGGACAATAAAGTGGCTATTCAACAAAAACTACATTTACAATAAAAAGGTTTTCATCAAAAATTTTCATGGTTTTGGTTTGTTTTAAAAAAAAGAAACAAAAAACACAAAAATGAACCATTTTCAAAATGAAAAAAAAATTCATCCATTTTTTGCAGGGAAAAGAAATCATTTGCCCATCTGCTCTAGAGGGCTAAAGGATTCCTCTTGCAGAGCAGTGATCACCATGCTAGCAACCTATTTCAGGACTACAGCACAGGACTGATCTGCAGCACGTGAATGGTGTGTTGACTGGGTGTTTTCAGCCATTGCCAGATATGCCAAATGGACATAATATTCATTAACAAAACCACAGCAGCCAGCCTTCTAAGATACAAATATTAACAAGCTCCCACTTAACTGCATCTCTTTATTTATTTGTGGGGCTGAACAAATCATTCTCCTTTATTTCGCCCTTTATGACCTCAAAGAACTAATAAAAAGCGAACACAGAAGCTCATGTCATCCCAGCCACATAGGTGTTGTGAATGAACTGCAAACCAGTACAGATCTCAGTCAAGACACACTGGGATGCGTGCCAAACAGTCTAAGATAAAAATCAAGGCTAATGTGGAGTTCGTTTACTGACCAAAGGCTGCAGACGTCAGGGATAAAGGGATCAGGTTCCCTACAGAGCACATGGAGTATCTGCTTTTTCTTTTAAAAATTGCCCTGCCTTCATCACAAAGGCAACCTCAAACCCAGAGACTGTGCAACACACAAAAGCACAGAGAAAAGCAAGCTGAGGTTCTGTGTACTGTATATGAAAGGGAAATCCCAGTATCACAATTACTGTGATTTATTTATTAGCAAGAGCACCTGAGCCCAGAGCAGCCAGTTTAACCCAACCTAAGTATTCACAAGTTTGCCTGAGCAGCTGATCAAATATTTACAAAAATCACAGAGAGGTGGCGCAAAACAAGAAGCCCTGTAGAATTCCTTTTAAAAGTCACTGTTAAGAACCCTTAGTCCCACCGGTACCTGAAGTAAAACAATTAGGATATATCTCAAGACCATTTTTAACCATAAAGAAACATGGAATTAAAATGCTGCTGCAAAGGGCAGGCCATACTGATAGGGACAGGAGAGGCGCCTGAGCTGAGAACCATACATTGCCACACGGGATTGTATTTGGTACAGGTGGGAACAAGCTGCAACCTTCTTATCTGCATCAAACGGCTGCATAGTTCAGGGGATTGGGGTCCCACCCCACCTCTTGCATTTATTCTGTTCAAGGAGTGGGCACAGACACGCACACGTTCAACCTTCATTTTTGGAAGTTTTTTGTTAGGAATTTCCCTGATTTTTAAATGACCCTGGTAAGTTTCAGTCCAGCTGGTGTATACTAAAGAAAAGGGAAGGGAAGAGACCTTTGGAGTCCAATCACATCAAAGTTCCTCCGTCATGAGTTTCATGCTCAAATCCAGGCTGGATTAGACCTGGGTGGAAAATGGGGTCTGTGGAGGAGACTTTTATCCAGATAGAAAACACAGCAGTTAGAGAGTTTATGGCTAGAAAACGTAACATTTGACATTTTTAATAAAAGTAAATCCCTTCCTCTGCTTCTGTAATCCTCTCCTGTTAGGCTGACCCTCCCATCCCTCATTCCCCCGCCACCTCTCTGCATCCCCTCTCCACACCACCTACATCATCTCCATCCTCTCGCTGTGCCCTGTCCCTTTCACTTAAAACACCCCATCCATGCCTCTCTTCCATTCATCCATAAGCTCATGTCCATCTCCATGTCCCCTCTGTGCACCCCAGTAGCCCTCTTCTCCTCTCCATGTCCCATCCAAGTCCTCTGCACATCTCCTCCTCCCATTCTATCTCCCACAGAATTCCCTAATGCTCCCCCCAACCTAACAAATTAAGATGAGCCCAAGTGGCAAGACTGTCTATAATAGCCCAGATCACCCACAACAATTTTACATTCAGCAACAAGCATTTGTCCAAACCACGTGGACAGCCGTGGGTCCTAGGATGGCTCCTCGATATGCCGGCCTCTTCATGGGCCCACTTGAGGAGTAATTTATGGACAAATGTCCTACAAAAGCAAGGATATACCCGGGATGCATCAATGATATTTTCATCCTCTGGACAGATAACCTCCCTCACAGATTTCCACCTCAACCTCAGCAGCCACCACCCACCCAAACTCTCTCTGGAGCACTCCCACCTGGACACCATGATCAAACTCAGCAATGGAACCCTACAGGTGTATCACAAACCCACACCTACCTTCACAGATCCAGTAACCACACCAAAACACCAAGAAAATCTGTTATCTGCAGGCAGGCCCTCAGAAGATGCACAAAGGATAAAGATCAGGATTCATATGTTAGCACATTTAAAACCACCTTCACCAAACAAGGACACGTTACAAGAGTAGGTCACATCATAGACTGGGCCACCCGAATACCCTGAGAGAACCTACATCAATATAGGGGGAAAACAACAAAATATCTCTGACCACACACCCCTAGTGTCACCTGTCACCCCACTCTGGAACCCATTCAGGGTACCATTAAACAATTACAACCCACACTCAATGGGGACCCCATTCTGAAAGAAATCTTTCCCAAATCCCCTCTTCTGGCCTTCCAGCAACTCCCCAACTTTGCCACGCTCATCTTCAGAAGCAAGCTCCCCACAGAGCAGGGCCCACCAACTCAAAGCACAGTGCCTTCCAAAGATAAGCTTGAGAGCCTAAATTAATAATTTTGCTAGGTACTAAAAATCATGGACTGATAGGTTTATGGCATCTTATAACAATCTGTAAGCCACTAACCCCCATTTTTGGCCTATGACTGCAGAGGTGTTAATGGGCCACTTCATCCTGAAGGGTCCCTTAGAATATGCACTAATTACTTACACCAATCAATCTGCTCCACCTTGTCTTAAGACCGACACTCTGCTCACCTTTCCCGGACCTGAAGACAAGCTCTGTGTAGCTCGAAAGCTTGTCTAGGCCTCCAGCAGAAGTTGGTCCATAGAAGGTACTACCTCTCCCACTTTCTCTTTGCCTGGGAAAGGCACTGGAATGAGGGTCACAGGGCAATCAAGGTTGCCGTCTGGGGCCATTGACTTTCAATGACAAGTAACGACTGGCCCACGGGAGGGGTTGGGCCTGAGCAGGTGTAACAGGACTGGAGAGCCTGAGCCGACCCTGATTATAGAATGAGCCTCACCTGAGAGGAATCCGGTGATTCCAGGCCAGGAGCAGGAAGCTGCAGACTAGTGAAGGGGGAAAGTTCAGGAAACTGCAGGGAGTGAGGAAGACTCCTGCAGGGAGGACCCTGACCCCGACCCCAGGGAAGTTGAGTGGTCAGAGTCAGGAAGCTGGGCTCTAGCCAGGTAAAGCCTGGGAGTGACTGAATTCTGACCCAGCTCTGGGAAGGAGAGCTGGGAATTCCCTAGCTAAGGAAAGAGACACTCAGCTGGGGTTGAGGCCTGGGGGACCAGTGTGTACCCAGAGGGCTAAATAAACTGGACTCCCGGAAGGGGAGTCAGTTACTTACCTTTGGACAGAGTAAGTTATTAAGGGGCCTGGAAGAGGAAGAACCAGAGACAGCGCACTGTCGTGTGATCCTAGGCCCCAGGGGGTGCATGGAAGGTGGCTGGCTCTGTTGCACCAGGTGACGGGGAACGTCACAGTTTGCACTGAGCGCCTTGGCTCCTGGCTCATAGACAGGGACCTAATTCGAGACAAGGGTCCTGCTCTCTAAGGGTGGCCCATCATAGCCACACCCATAGCATGGGCTTGCAGGAGGGAACCTGCCCAGCCTAAAACACCGACAACCCTTGGAATCAAAGACACAAATCCAGAGAGGGCACCGCCGGCCTCGAGCGATCTGTCAACGCTCTGTAACTCGCAAGCGCTTTGTGAGTAACATGACTGGGTAAGAAGTTCCTCTGCTGCGCCTGTGTTCCTTGCTTCCCGGCCATCCTGTCCCCAAGGGCTAAATGAGAGAGCGCATAGCTGAGGTGCCGCACCAAGGGCGCATGTGTAAAGTAAGGAGGGGACTCAGGAAGGCTCCGACCCCGGGTTCAGGAGCTGGGGCAGCTGGCTAGAGGGGGACCAGCAGCCCACACCTTAAGGAAGGGTGCCAGGTTCTAGGTCTGAGCCGAAGAGTGTGCACTAACATCCCAGTGCTAGAACCGATGCCTAGACTTTACCCAGGCCCAGCTGGCTCACTATTAAGATTGATAGCAGGTTTGGGGCTCTTTGAGCCCCTCTTGCGGCTCCAGGTGGCACTACGTGTAACAAGGGATGCAGCCGGCAGGGGTTTCCCCAGTGAGTAACCCCCAGCCTGAAGCAAGTGTGATCCAGCCATGGGGTCCCCTCACAAAAAGCTGGTGACTGTAAAGTTTCTGGGCCAGTTTGTAACAAGCGCCATCAGGGACTTCCAATCACATTCCAGAACTGGAAGGCAGACACTCCAACCTCCTGACACAGTTGATGAATGACCTTGGTTAAGTCACTTCATCTCAAGGTCTTTAAAATAGGGATAAAATGTCATGCCCCAGAGAAGAATTAATTAGCAAGTGTCTGCACAGCACTTTTCAAGACCTGAAGCCTTACCGGTATGAGTATTATTACTTACTGACTGATACATCAGAGGAAGTTTTAAGATTAAGTGGAAGCAAGGCTGGTGAATGTGCATTAAAGCAGGAAGAGGACTAAGGGGTGAACAATTCATTTGTTAAAAAATGTCTTTTGAAGAAAGAAAAATAAGACGGGCTTTTCTATTCTTTCATCCAAAACAGAGAGAGCCAGGAAAAACAAATACAAGTACCAAGATAATCCACAGTTTGGATCCTGGAAGCATTAACTGCTGAATTCTGGGAAACAAAACAATGGTAATGACTCACACTGGGCCTGTGGGTGGCTCATCACAAAATTAGCAGCAGCTTCCATGCTCCCAGCTGAGATTGGCTTTGCTGGGTTGTTTTCACAGATCTCCAGGACTGCGATTTCGCACATGCAAACACAGCCAGCAGCCAATCACAGCCCTAGTACTAGAAAGGCACACACCTGCCATTTAGAAAAATGCTTTGCCATACAAAATGTGATTGCCGGCTTCCACGCTGTTCTGGGCTATGGGAAGAGACACTATTTTTATTATTAAACATTACACATCTCCTTGCCTCCAAGGGGAAGAATCTATTTAAAGGTCTTTTAAGCAAACATCTATTCAGACAATTGAAAGCTTTGTGTACTATCATGGCACAAGCAGCCTGCTCCACTGTTTGGAGTACACTGCCCTGCTCGTGATGAATGTGCCATCTGGTTTTGTTGTTTCAGTGTCCTAAACTGACTGTTCGACCAGCATACAAGAAAATCTTCAGTTTTTGTGGGGAAAGGGGTCACCAAGTTCCGTGGACTAAGGACAGGTGATTCCTCCAGAGAATAAGCATAGGATTTCAGAATTCTCTAAATCCAAGATTCAGTAAAGTACTTAGGAACATGCTTAACTTTAAATGGGATCACTCACACGGTTAAGCATGTGACTTGCTGAATCGATGCCTAACTCCAGAAAGAAACAAACCTCTGCCTAGATGGGCATGAACCAGCAAATCTTTGCACGGCATTTAAATTGGTCATGTCCATAGTTTAATAAGAAAATAAACCATGTGTTTTTTTGAAAAAGAGGTGGTTCACCCATTTTAAATATACACTTATGAGGCTACATCTACACTAGGAGCACTTTACCAGTCCAGGAACACCAATCCACTGCTGTAGTGTGGGTACGGCTGTACCAGCAAAGCTGTGCCATGTATCCCCAGAGTAAAACCACCCATGAGTGAAATAAGTGGTACCAGTCAAAGTGCAGTTTTGCTGTTACAGCTATTCCTATCCTCTCGAGGGGCACAGCTTATTGATCTGGCCTCACACCTCTTCACACCGCAGACTGACAGAGCTATGCTGGAAGACATATGCAGCATACCGCTGGCCTGAGTCTGGATTATTTTTCCAAGTCAGGATAAACAAACATCTGACCCCAGCAGTTTGTGTAGTTTGGATTGCGTATCAGAGCTGCTCACATGGTAGGAGCCATTTTTCATTAAGTGTAGGTGAAAGGTTTTGGTCCACATGTTCCAAGTAGCCCTGTCATTGATACACCCCAGCACAGGTACCGGTAGCTTTTAGTACACAAACAAAAGGACAAGCTCCCTTCACCTCTCCTTCGTCTAGTTTGGGGATTATTTTCCCTTGTAAAGCCCTTCAGCGCTACAGATGGAAAGTGCTATATGAAGAGCCAGGTACTATTATTGCTTCAAAGAGCAAGATGTCCATAGTCTCGATTAGAGATGGTCAGAAATATTCAGACTAAAAGCATTATTTCATCGGAATTTACTGTTTCGTTAAAGTTGAAATGTTTCGCAGAGATGGTTCGATTTGACGAAATTCCAGTGGTATCCTGCCTGCCAGGCAGATTTCAAACCACAGCGGGCTGGTGGGGAAACCAGGCTGCCTGGCTCACAGCCCTCCCAAAACACCAGCTCAAGGAGATCTAGCAGACAGCAGAGGAGGCCAGTCTTTAGGGATGGCAGTCCTTAGTCTAACTGCATGTTTTCAAACAATGCAAAGAGCCTAAACAGCAGCAATGAGGAAGAAATTCCAATAATTCAATGGAAAGAGCCATGAGCCCAGTGCTTTAAACTAGCAACATGCAGTATACATGTTAACACCCCAAGCTACATGGCAATATTGTACCAGAAGCTGGAGATTATGGTAGCTGAAAATGCCTTTTATTGGCTCCCTCTCAGCCAATGTCAGGCCACACAGATGCCTCATGATGGCCAATAGATTAATAGACTTTAAGGTCAGAAGGGACCATCATGATCTGACCTCCGGCACATTGAAGGCCATGAAATCTCACCCACCTGCTCCTATAATAGACCTCTAACCTTTGGCTGAGTTACTGAAGTCCTCAAATCATGGTTTAAAGACATCAAGTTACAGAGAATCCACCATTTACACTAATTTAAATCTGCAAGTGACCCATGCCCCATGCTGCAGAGGAAGGTGAAAAACCCCCAGGGTCCATGCTATGGCATCGACTGAACAATGGGGGGAGAGCAAAGAACAGGCTATCGTACACTCCTGAAGCATACCTAAAGCATGCTAGGATGCCATCGGTAAAATTAGGATTTGTTGAAGAGCAATGGTTAGGACACAATGGCATGAGTCATGGCCATATTAATGATATTCATAGATTACAAGGCCAGAAGGGACCACTGTGCTCATGTAGTCTGCTCTCCTGTGTGACACAGGTCAGAGACCTTCCCCAAAATAATTCCTAGAGCATATTTTTTAGAAAAACATCCAGTCTTGATTTAAAAATAGTCAGTGGTGGAGAATCCACCACAACCCTTTGCAAATTTTTCCAGTGGTTAATTGCCCTCACTATTAAAAAGTATATACCTTATTTCCAGTCCCAGTTTGTCTAGCTTCCACTTCCAGGCATTGGATCACGTTATACCTCTTTCTGATAGATTGCCAAGCCCACTAGTCAATATTTGTTCCCCATGCAGATACTACTCGACTGTTATCAAGTCACCTCTTAACCTTCTCTTTGCTAAGCTCATTAGATAGGCTGTGAGCTCAATCACCCTACATCATGTTTTCCAGTCCTTTAGGCTGTCTTGTGGTTGTTCTCTGAACTCTCTCCAATTTATCAACATCTTTCTTGAACTGTGGACACCAGAACGGGCATCAGTCTTCCAGCAGTGGTTGCACAGTGCCAAATACAGAGGTCAAATAACCTCTCTGTTCCTACTCAAGATTCTTTTGTTTATGCATTACAGGATCGCGTTAGCTCTTCTGGCCACCATGTCACGCCTGGAGCTCATGTTCAGCTGATTATCCATGACCATCGCCAGGTACATTACAGCAAGACTGGACTATTTACACCCAGGAGTTACTATATCCTCTGCTGCCCTGACTTTCTGAATTACATGAAGTGGTTGTTCAACCATTATGACTAGGAAGGAAACTCTAGCATCGTTTACCACTCAGGTGAGAGCCAGGCATGGTGTTTCGAATCCAGCCCTGATTGCTGTGGCATAGCTGATAATGACATTTATTGGAGTTTTCTGCTGACTAGAGGCAAGAATAGCCGCAGTAGTTCCAAGTTCAGTCCTTTCAGTGGCTCCCTGTGCCCGTCCTATTGTTATGAACCAATTACACTCACTGCCTCAAGCTGGGGACGACCAAGCATAAACAAGTGCCTATGGCAATTAACAGGCTCTCGTTGGTTGGACCAAAAGAGAACTTAAACTGACCTCAGCAACAAAACATTCATCAGCACAGGGCTGTTTCAATGGAAAATTACAAGTATTTCCATGGGAGGTGTGAATAATTTCCCCCCCCCCAGAGGCTGGGCTCTCATATAAGAAAACAAGTCATCTGTTACTAAGCCAACCAGTGGTAGCTGTCCTGGGTACAACCAAAAAATGCCCCTTCTGAATGTTTGCTGCCTAGCTATTACAGCGACCATCAGTGCCCTGTAAACAGATCGTTTCTCTGTTCCCATGTCAACATTTACCTAATCAAGTTTAAAGCAGTGGGGACCACAACCCTTTGAGATGCTCATAAATTATAAAATTCTATTACTAATGCTTTGCACTTTTAGGCCTTTTGTCCATGGAGCTTTAGAAAGATTAAGTCTCACAACACCCAGAGATATGGCAGATGTTGTTATCCCCCTTACATTTTACAGCTGGGAAACTGAGGCATAGAATGATTAAGTGACTTCCCCAAAGCCCAAGGAAAAGATAGTGCAGAGCATGAAAAAAAACCCTCAAGGGTTCTGATACTCAGTCTCCTATTCAGGCAAACACTTTAGGCCCATGCTTAACTTTAAGCATGGGTTTAAGCACTTCCTTGCTCTGTGGTCTCAGTTTCTTTCTTCAACCCCCTAGAAAACATGTCCCCCTCCATTTTCAGAGCATAATTATATATATATATGGCTAGTACAGGGGTCAAAACAGTGCTTGTGTGACAGATACAACGCTATACACATTTCAGCTGAAATATGTGCCAAGATTACATTTCAAATTTTAAAACTACCTTTTGCTTTAGGAGGTGTATTTAAAAAAATGCCTTCCAGAAAAGTTTGCATTGTGATGAATAAAAAAGTGACTTGTTTCGGGTGTACTGGCTCATGACCCACAGACTACCACCAACTGTGTTAGGAGGAGTCACATGTTACCAAGACAAAAATATATCTCTGCTTTAAAAGGTGCAAAGTGAAGCAGTTAACAGAACTTAGGGCACCAGAAATATTTCTTTACCAATACAATCCTGCTTTTTGTGGAAAGAGAAAAATAATTTTCATTTTATTTTGATCCAAATGCTTTATAGAAAAAGCAGAACAGTAGGCTTTTCAGAATGCAAGAAAGTCAACCAAGGAGAGGGGAAGATGGAGGAGAGAGTTTAGAATTTATTTTATAAACAACTGCCCCCCCAAAACACCCAAGCCTGACTGAACAACCACAATACATTTGAAATATTGCTCATTTTTCAAAGACTCGTCCCGATGCACAGCAAATCCACACCACGATTAAAGTGCATAGAGAGTTTGATTATTTTACCTTAAGCATCCTCTTCCTCTCGGTACCCCGGGACAAACTTAGTTTAGGAAGCTTTAGTGTTAGACCCCCAGGCCCTGGACAGACGGTTGATGCGATGGCGTCTTCCGACAGGGGCTGGAAAAGGGGCCGGGGCGGTTTGTTTAAAACACGAGCCTGGCCAGGTTCTGGGGCGCTGCATCGTTCAGCACCAAGGACAGAGCTCGCCCGCTCCACGGATTGCCTGGCCAGGTCAGCCCGGCTGGGCCCGGAGAGTCACGTTTAAACGCCACTTTGCCAGCCCTGGTCCGCGGCCCCCTCCCGCCCTCCCTCCGTCCCGCCACCACCAGCTCCCGCGGGGCACCTGCGAGCCAGCGCGCGGGGCCTTCCCGGCCCGGCAGGGAACCGCCGTCGCGCCCCACCTGGGCTGTGGCTGGATCTCAGGCGCCTCCCGCACAGACACCGCAGCATGTGCGAGCCGCTCTCCGGCACCAACCCCCGCAGCTTCACCGGCTTCCGCGGGGGCCCGGCGCGCCGCACAGCCCATGCCCGGCGGGCAGGGCGCGGCGGCGGCTCCCAGAGCGGCGGCGCCCTCGGCGCGACTCGCCGGGACTTTCCGGGCGGGGCGCGGGCCCGCCCTGCCCTGCCCTGCCGGGAA
>ML675649.1:2461702-2471916 GCA_007922155.1 Mesoclemmys tuberculata | reverse complement strand
ACACTCCTGTGCTAAAGCACACAGCTGCTAGTCACACAGATGGAGAGCAGACGGAAGGGTCACAGCGAGCTCCCTGTCACCAAGACCAGAGATGCTGGAGTTCTCTGAATGCTCCATCCCCACTGATGGAGGGGATTAATCCATAAATGTGCAGGGATGGTCTCTGCTTGGAGATGTCACCACAGCTCCAAGGGAAACAGCTGGCTACTCCAAGGAGAGATTGCTGCTGCATGCACGAGAGCTGGTCAGTCAGCGCTGTCAGCACCACTTGCGCTCTGCCCCACCAGATCACAGCTTCAGACAATATCTTTGCTCCTTTATCTTTGACAGGTGCGTCCCCACTGGGCCAGTCAGGTAGCCACTCTGACACTTCTGACTTTACCAGCTTTCCTTGAAAAGAGAGTGGCCATAGTAATTGGCCCCTTTGTGCCTGAGAAATTGTGTGAAGCCACCGGTTGGCACCAGCATCCCACTGAGAGACACCTGGCAGTTAGAGCAGGGAAGTGGGGGCATGCAAATTTATCCCTGGCTTTTCTATTGACTCACTGTGTTTGCTTGAGCAAATCACAAAACTTGTGCCTCAGTTTCCCCACTAAGACTCATAATCCATCTGTTTTGTGAGGGGAGGGCAGGGGAGCTAAGAACCCTAATAAAGGAGATTCTCTGATGGGAACATGATATAATTGCAATTGGACAGCAGGCCTGATAAAATGCAAGGCCTGGCGAAATATAGAGATTGAACAAATTGCATAGGGAACTAACAACAGAACGACGTTGCACAGGGAACTTGCAATAGAGCAACGACTGAGCTAAACCTGTTGAGCAAGACAGAAACGCAGAAATATGCTCAACCACAGAAACGTGCTCACCTGCAGTCCATCTGCCAGAGGTGAGCACCCACAGAACACCGGACACGCTTAGACAGACTTCTGCAGGACAGCCAAAACCCACGTGAAAGTGTTCGACCACAGAGTGTTAAGAAAAGCTAAACCACAAGAGAGTGCTCAGAAAAGTAAATAAATACCCAGAGCAGACAGGGGTTCGGTGGCCTGCAGCCCGGCCCAGGAGGGGGGTGTCTACTCTTGAGTCTATCGAGAGGACACCAACCCTAAGAAGCTTGCGAGCTCCAGATCCCAGCGACCACCTGTTGAGGATGAGGGTTTTGAAGCAAGGATCCAGACCAGAGGCTGAGGCACAGTCTGGCCGTGAGTATAGCATCCGGATAGTTCAGGAGTCTGTGGACTCAGGGAATCGGGAGGGATTTAATTGAGATCTGTGAAACACATCTCCCCTAGGCAATTGCTAGAGTGCTTATAAGGAATAAAGGTTGATTGGAAATTAAAGGAAATAGTTAGGGTTGTTTAGGTTTAAGGATCAAGTGTAAGTTGTGTATAAGTTAAAGGACTTGTCCCAGCGCCCATCTGTCAAGGAGAAGGATAATGAATAAAGAGGCCCCCATGAATAGTACTGATCAGTGAAAGTGTTAATTGTCCAATTGTTTGATGGTAAGAAGTACTGTTAATTGTCTTGTTTGTGTTATCGTCAATAAAGCTATTCACTGTTTCAACCCGGGGTGTTCTTTCCCATCGACCTCAGAATCCTTGTAAAAGAATCCGGGTGTCTTGCTACCCGTCTAATTTGGCCTTTTCCCTACTAACTTTTACCAGCAGCAAGGGGAAGTGCTGCAGGAGTATAGCCAGCCTCCTTCAGAAGTCCCTTACAACCTGGTAACTCTTCTGATCATCATTTCGCAGTGCTGTACCAGACAGCAGAATCAGGACCGGTGCCATAAATGAAAGCTTGTGCTTCCCGACGCATCTAACACGTGTTCAAATTTTAAAATGAATTAATTTCAGCTACGTTCATGCCCCGCGTGCATTCACTTTCTATAGCCCCTTGTTTCACCCCGATCTCTTGCAGAAGGCAAGTTTTTAAGCTTGGGTGCTTAAATACCCACAGAAAGTGAATTTTAAGTTAGCTTTCTACAGCACATGTGCCAGAAAGCCACCGTGATGGGAACAGGGGCCGACAGTTCTACACCTCCCAGTCTGATCAGTGAACAGACACAACCAACCCTGACCAAGCCCTGCAGCTCAAATTCCAAATAGGCAGGCAGAGAGGAGGTGATCGCCGCTGGCCCACAGACCTTCTGTAAAGAGACAGGGGCAAACGGGAAGCTGAATACTTGAGGGATGAGAGAGGGATTCTGGGAAAATCGTAAGCCTCCTTGGCAGCAGCCAGTGCCCACTTGCCAGTTATTCGTGTCCAAAATTATGCCCATATTAAAGTGTTCAGAAATCTCCGAACTGGACACTTACCAGGCTGTTACTGCCAGGCTAATTAGAAACAGCCATTCACAGGCAATGGGTCTGATCATACAGAAACTGGGATACGGTCACCTAGGAAACATTTTGTCAAGCAGCCTGAGATGGCCCGAGTGTAGTGGCAGAGCAACATGCCAGGTTAGTCCCTAGGGCAGCGGTTCCCCAACCTGTGGTCTGCAGACCCCTGGCAGCCCACGAGGCTACTACAGGGGGTCCACGGAAAAGAAAGACAACATCCTGACTAGGAAGGCAGTGGAGACACAGATCGTTGTGATTCAAGGAAGACACTTTATAAGTCACTATGCTCTGTCATACCATAGCTGAGGAATGGGAAGCGTTCCAGGCCGTTAATCATTGGTTGGGTACATAGCTTATTCTAGCCACAGTTACCTAGTGCAAGTCTGGGTCCATTAGGGAAACTTGCCGCAATCCATGGCTCCAAACTCCCTTTTTGTCCCATTCATTTCAGCTTCACTCTCTGGAGCTCTCTCTCACTTCCTCTGTCTCTCCCCCTTCCCCCATTCACTCCCTGCCAGGTGTGTGCACTTCTGCTCTTGCTCTGAGATGCAACACCTCTCTGCTCTCCAAGCACGCCACCTCAAAACCCCCATTTCCCAACATGTTCCAACCACGAGGCCAGGCTCTCGCTGGGTCAGAGACCTGACCTCAGAGACTCTTCCAGCTCACATTTAGGGTTGTGTCAAAAACCAGAGTTTCTCCCGCCTTCCAGCCGGGAGAAGGTCTTACTTCAAAATGTAAGCAGTAAACAGACATTTTAAATGAATGCAACGTCATGTCAATTGCTGTCGCTCCGCCTTTCAGTGCTACATCTCAAGCTGGAGGATGTAGACGGGGAAGAAAGACTTGCTCCTATCTAGATCTTCGCCATCTCCGGTGCAGGGATTTTGGATTGCTGGCTCATGCCAGGTGGGGTCTGATTTTTCCAAGACAGTTCAGCACTCCCACGGTGGCACCGACCGGGGAGATTCTTCAGGGCGGTTCAGCATGGTGGATGCTGAGTCAGCCAGAAAGTTTGGACACAGCTGAGCACACCTGAAAATTCTGCCTCTAAGTGCCACCTCCCCATCTCTTGGGATGGGTGGGGCTGCAGACCACAGGGCTGTGCAAATAGCCCGGCCAGGCTTGTTACTAAAATAGGCTTCTACTAGTGGAGGGCAAAGGCTGAGAAAACTACTGCGCTGCTGAAATGCCACTGATGGCTCAACACTTCTCTTCACCAGTTACACCCACAGTGTTACACCCCTGATCCTCACTTTTGTAAAGTAAACCATATTTTTTCAAGCGGGTTGCAACAGTGACTTTATAAGGCTGCATCAGTGACCGGAGAGGTCACGTGCCATCTCAGTGGGTTTGCTTCCTTCCAACAGTGTTTTTCTACCCAAAGAAATCAGAATCTATACAGGACTGGATGAAGCAGCACCTCTCAAGCAGCCTGAGGATCTTGCAGCAGAACAACCTCGTATTCATAATTGGTTTCTCCGGGGCAGGGATAGCACATTTCGCTGTTCACACTTGGAACACAAGTGCTTTGTCCCTCAACACGGCAGCCTGGGTAATGCCAGCCTTAAACATTTGAAGTCACGTGTTGGGCCCCCAGAAATCATGAGGTTTAAAAAAAATAGTACATTTGGGGCTTTTTGTTCCTTTGCCTTCTGCTTTTGAGCTATTAGGAGTCAGGTTTTCAGGCTGTAATCTTTAGGGTTAGAAACTTCCATTTTTAAAACCAATGGAAGTGGAGATTCTTACCTAATCATCTGATTCCAGGAACTGGGGCTTTAAGAAAAACTCCAAGTATCTTGCAAGTTAGCAAGCTTATTTTGTATCCCCATCCCATGGTAGAATCAGACATCATGGGCAATCATCCCTGGCTTGTGAGATAGGGATGAGATTTTCAACAGCACTCAGCATCGGCCTAACTTTGCTCCCAGGAAAGTCAATGGCAGTTTTACTAGTCGCTGCACTGGGTTCTGAGTTCAAATGATGTTGTGCACTCTTGGAAATTCCACCCTCTGCCACATCCCAACAATATGCGCACGTGCCCACCCAGAGCAGCTGATGGCCGTTCACTGGCTGTGAAAACAGGCTAGTCCTATTCTGAAATGCAGCTAATCCTGCAAAATTTGGGATGAGTGGCAAGCTAGAGAAAGCAAGGCTAAAATCCACTACCATGAAGCAGCCTCCTGGGGATAGAAAAGGGAAGAAACCTCAGAATAAGAATGACCAGTTGACGGCCTTTTAAGTGGGGACAGCTTAGAAATAGCAAGAGCCAAGTCAATCTATATGTGAAGAGAAGAGAATTCAGCGAACCGTCACCCTGAATGTGTTTCAGAGCTCCTAGGATCACGGAGAGCAATTTTCTTTTCTAAAGCCATGGGCAGAGGTGGTGGGTCTCTGCAGAGGCATTTCACTTCCACAGAGCAGAGCCCCAATTTTGGCTTTGATCCCCAGACCACACATGAAATAAACTTGCTGCATTCCCCACTGGTGCACCTGTCATAAAGTCAGCTCTGCATTCGCCAGGTCTGAGGCGTTACGGTGGAGCAGACGGGGGATGCTGGCGCGATGGGTGTTGGGGGAGATTTGTGAATAAGGTTGCAGCATCCTCTGCAGAGATTTGGGGCCAGAGTCTGGCTGGATGTCAACAAGGGCAGCTCCACAGACGTCGACAGAGCTTCACCAGGCGTGAATTTAATTTCTGAATTCTAGGAATCGATCTCCTGTGAGTGCTTTCGAAGGAGACACAGGAACCAAAAGCTGAGGGGCTACAGCTGTGCCACTGGCTTATCAATGTGTCCTAAACCATTTATAAGCTACTAAATTGCACCTTTCCTCACCCTCCTAGCTCTTCACCTTCACTTGTGAATGGCACACACCCTGCTCCTCTCCTGCCACCTAACATGCTGCAGAAAGCTCTCCCTCTTCTGCTGAGGCTACTGGCATAACCACACTAGCACGCTCTGTAATGGACCCTCCCTATGAGTCCCGTATTAGCCTCGCCTCAGCTTAGCCAAGAATAGTAACAGCCACCTGCCTCACTGGGGCACTGGAGTTGTGGGATTTACTCCTGCATGTTTGCAAAGCGTGTCGAGCTCTTCGGCTGAAATGCATTGAGAACTGCAAAGACTAGCTCGGAACTCAGCAGCCCTGACGCCCTGATCTCTGCTCAAGCCACTAGGTAATACTCCCTTTCCTGTCTGAGAATTGCACACACATACAGCAGGGTTTAGCCACTATTAGCACCGTTGTGATCACATCCCACTCTGGCTCCGGACGTGCACACCACACGATTTAGGGACAAGGCAGTCAGTCGCTCACCATGGAGGCAATACTCAGGAATAAAGCAAAATATCAAGACAGTGAGATCATTCTGCTCTGAGACCTGGCCCTTGGCATATCCAAAACAGACAGGCACTGTCAGAGCTAGGGAACAGCATGAAATCTAAGCGACTATATTGCCAGCCACCCAGGCTGACTATGCATGTTACACACCACCAAGAAGCTGGGGGTCAGATTTTCCATTTGGCACCCACATTTACTTTTAGATATGGCTCACTGTGGGGCAGCACCCAGCTTTCTGATCATTAGATCATTTCTTCCTCCCCACTTCAGTTCTGTAACCATTATCTCGAGACTTCCACTCCATGCCACCATCCTGTCCAGCCAGATGACTGCCATGCCCCAAGTTAACACAGTGACTCAGATCGAGGGAATCCCAACTCAACGGCCCCCAAGTTTATACCAAATGTTGGCTGTGCTGAGGACGTCTTTGTGGGTCAGGTACCTGGGCTGAGGCAGTATGGCCCACGATAATCCCAAGTGCGGCTATTCCTGCGGCTGTTAGCCAAGCAAGCACACCTGCTACCATCAGGGCCCATCGCCCCACACTGGGAGCCACACCATGGTTGTGGTTCTTGGAAAGGGGAAGCCACAGTGGGCAGGGGGAAGTGACAGTCTGCCTGTGAACAGAACGAGAGTGAAGTCTGCCCTCATCCCAGAGGGCTGCTAGCAGTGAAGCCAGGCCTGAGCTGGGCCCCCTTACACTTCAGGAAGGGTGTGGAATCCAGTCCAGAAATTAGACATGGCTCCTCTCTTCAGAAGAGGGGGAGCCAAACCAAGATGCATCTGGTCTCAGATCAAGTGCTGAATTTACCCAGCAGTCCTCTCAGGAGTTTCATCCCAGACCTGTACATCCCTGAATGCTGGGGTGTCCCAAGCCTGGTTCTACATGTTGCATCGAAGCCCCTCTCCAGGAAGAAGCCTCCTTCCTTTTTTATCCCTGCCTCCCCAGTTCCTTTTAACTCGGGTAGGCACAGGCCGGAGTTAGGCGGTGGCATGATTCTGCAACTATTCCTCACCCCACCCCCCATCTCTCCTACACAAAGGAAAGCTACCTCTCCCATGAAAGCTGCTCCCCCCTATGGAGACTTCCCTCCATTCTGCCTTTCTCCCCTTTCCAAGGGACAACTGCATGGTTCTGTCTGACCCTCATTCAAAATCAGATTAACTCCACCTGAGCCTGGCTGCTTCTCTGTCATGAGTGGAGTTTGTCCACGGTTGAGCACCATGGGAGGCTCCGGTTCTAAAGCTGGGGACAGCCCCTCCCACAGCAATTGATGATAACTAGGGTTGAGTTGGTACAAATGCAGCTCCAACTGTACAGTCAGGAAGTGGGGGGTGTTTGTTCTAGAGGAGTCATGCAAAGCTCACACTGGATTTTCTTTCCTCCTCACCTGCCCACTTACAGCCGTTATCGCTGCCGTGAGATTTTCATTCACACAAGCCCTAGTGAAACCCTAATTTATCCAGAATCGCTGGGTGATGTATGAAGGACAACTCTGTGTTTCTTCACTACATCTCTTGCCTGGCCCAGCGAGGTAATGGGTAAATGCAGAACCCTTCCGAGAGAAGCAAGCCCAGATACAGCGGCGGATGGGTGGGAGGACAAGGGACTTTCAATGAAGGAGCAGAGGGCTCTGACTCCTGGATGAAGCCGTCTCACTGTGGCTGGGGCACGCTGCAATGAGGTGAGAGGAGAGGAATAGCTCCCAGGGGAAGAACAGCAAGCAGGCAGCATCTCCGTGATATCCTTTGGAAGAGGATGGAGGCGACACTCCGCCCTCACCCTGTTCTAACACTGCATGTAAGCGCTAGCCTGTCCTCCTGCGAGTAAGAAACAAGGAGCCACGTTCAGCCCTAATGCAAGCAGACTCCAGCAAAGGCCGGGGACTTCTGGCACTGTGAATTTGTCCCCAGTTGCTGAGAAGGCTCTTGCTTCCTCCCAGTAGAGCCGCAGCGCGCTCAGCACAGGTATCTTTGTAACAGCGAGACTGAAGGACAATCCCCTGTGTTCACTGGGTCCCTGCCCTAATGACTCTGCTCCTGTGTGCCAGGCTCTCGCAGGCCTGACTATTAATTGGGACGGAAACTGGCTGGAACCAGAGCTGCAGGTTTGTCTGTCTATCCTCTCATCCAGACCAGAAGTCGCAATGATGTTTCCCACAGCTAGCATCCCCCCAGCGACTGTGTCCCCAAGTAAAATGGGCAGCAGCCAAAGCAGAGCTGAATCTAGTTTACACATTGCAGCTTGTCAATTAAGGCTTCTGCAAATGGGATTCAACTAAGCAAAAGTAAACACTGGGAACAATTTCTTAACTGATCGTTGAAAGAGCCTGGGGATAATCGTCTCAAAGCGCTGGACTACAGGCTGCTTACTGGAGAATAAGATTAAGAGAAAATCCCGCAGTGGGGCCTGTCCCAGCTGGGAACAGGCAGATATTCAACCACACCCAGCTTAGTTTTCTGTCCCTTTCTCTGTTGTTTGTCTTCACAAACGAGAAAGCCATGCAAAAAGTAACACAATGGTCTGGGGTCCTCTGGCAGCTACCAGGAAGAGCCCGCTCATACCCACCAGGGTCTGTCCACCTGCCTGCAGCCTGCTCTGGTTACAAGAAACATCTCCCCTGGTTTCTCCCCCTTTATATTGTTCAGCTCCGCACATGGGCCAATCACGCTTCACCAGTCAGCCAATGCCTCTGCCTGATAGACCTGTCTCCTCCCTGTTCCACACTCCCATCCCCAGGCTATGAAAGGGGCAGATCCACCTGTCACAGCATGTCCCAGTTAGACTAGATCAGTGGTTCTCAACCTTTCTAATGCCGTGACCCCGCAATACAGTTCCTCATATTGCGGTGACCCCAATGCAAAAAATAATTTTGGTGGCTACTTCAAAACTGATGACGTCAGCAAGTGCCGGACACATGTAATGCACTGCTATGGACTGTGGAGCGTTCCCCCCGTTTCTCCCGCCCCTTAGGCCCCGGACGGATGATGCAATCATGTCTGCGCATGCGCGCAGGCATTCAGTTTGGAACGCGCATCCATAACGGTGTGCGTTCCAGCTGAATAGCGCTGCTACAGATGGTAGCGCGACTTCTCAGCGGCTAAAGCCATCGGAAATATGTATTTTCCGATGGCTTTAGGCGACCCCTGTGTTTTGGTCGTTCGACCCCCGCCGGGGTCGCGACCCACAGGTTGAGAACCGCTGGACTAGATAATAGCCAGAGAGCACCTCCTTTTAACATCTCTTCACCCTCTCCTCTTGGGCTTGTTTCTCCAGCCAGGTTTCTTCATGGGTAAGAGAGGGTTTTTCCCCTTGCTAGTCTCTGTGATTCTAGGAACCCTGAAACTCCTTCCTTAGATCTATTCTCACCATGGGATATTTAATGCAGGGCTCCTACCATGATGGCTCAAACCTGGGTCCATGGGTCCCCAGGCAGTCCTCAAATTGCAGCCACCAGCTGGCAGCTCACCGGTACCAGCACGGAGCGTGGGCTGGGGGACCCCAGCTCACCAGGGGCCCCACCCATAAAGCTCCCCTTTGGAGGAGAAGCCTGGCCTCTCTGATTGGCTCAGACTCACTATTTAAGCGAGGCGGCAGCACGGGAGGTTGCCTGGCCTGTGACACGTGCGGGGCAGGACTGTGGCATCTCTTGGGGATGTTTCTATTGAATCCAAGCGATAAGGGATTAGTGTGTGTCTGCCTGGGCCAACCTGCTGTCCATCACCAATGTCTGCACTGTGCCGAGCTGGCACTGCTATTTGTATTTCCTATTCCGACTTCTATTTTTCATTTCACGGTCCCAGGTTTCATGTTCCTTTAACGTCTCTCTCTGTCCTTTCCTTCCTCTGGAAAAAGGACACTGAGGAGAGACGCACTGGTGGGAAATAGTCACCCATCCATGCATCATAAACCCACGGAGGGAACATCTAGGTGAACTGCTCATGATTCGGTTTCCATCACATTACTGATGTGCCTGCCGTCCCCGGTGTTTCTCTCTTCTGTTATACAATATTGCAGCTAATATGGGCCCCAGCAGAAGTCTACAGCTGCCACGATGGTGCACGCCAGAGTCCGGGTCACGCAGAAATCACCCTGCTGGGCAGGGAACCCCTAGGAGGACTGGTGGGAATTTAACCCTCAGGACTGTACCTCCCCTCTGGGCAGGGGACTTCCATCTCCATAACACTGGAGATACCACCTGTCCACAACTCCAAGGGCCCCATCGTTTGAGGGGCTGAGGGCCTCTTGTGAGCTGCCGAAGTGACCTCTACTCACCCGGTAACGCTCTGGAGCTGCCTTGCGCGATCAGGCAGCCTGTTCACTTAGAAAAAGAATATTCACGCAAAAGTCCCCTGTGCTGCTAGAGCTCCATTAAAGAAGATGCTGGGTGGTAGGAGAGGGCCAGAGCCGTAACTGGTGTTGCCCCATTGACTTTTATGGGGCCTTGCTGCTCCAATCTCTATTCTCCTGCTGTCTTGTACTACACAGGTTGCACAGAGGGGATGTCTCTCAAGTGTATTACCTAGATT
>ML675649.1:2444784-2456702 GCA_007922155.1 Mesoclemmys tuberculata | reverse complement strand
AGATTAAAGTGTAATTTAGACTCCAGCAATCTTCAGATAATGGTATTGGGCTATAGCTGGGTATTTTCACTGCCTCAGATATGAAGCTAAAAACCCAATGCATCACGGGAATTGTTTTTGCCACCAATTGCTAATGACTGCAGTGTAAGAGCTGAACGTACAGCCAAGGTGCATTAGCAACCCATCTCACCATTCCAGACGACTCTTGCTTTCTCTGTGCTAAAATTGGCAGCAATTAAAATACTATTTGGTCCTGCAAGCAAGCTGCTAAACATCAATGCTGCTGCAGAACCTGACAGACCGAACTTTCTCAGCAGCTGCACGCTTCCAAATCTACCCAAGATGGGATCGCAGCGCTCGTCTGCAGTCCCCCGTCACTTCGTAATTAGCACACGACGACTGAGGCTTTGGTCAGAGAGCGGTGTCCTTAACTTCCCCTCTCCACCTGATCAGGGGGAGGAGATATGGAAGGCAGAGTGTGCTAGAGAGAGGCAGAATAGAATAAGATTACGGCACAGGATCCATAGACCTGGGGCTTTGCGCCTCTCCTTGAGAGAGTCAAACTGGATTTGGGTATTTCAGGCATTTTTGTGTCTTGCTTTGGGGACCACACATGTTAGGCTGTTGGCTGGATGCAGCATGTCAATGTAATTTTCCACTGTCCCTTTCCCACAGACGCATTGTTTGGAACTGGATAATATACAGCCCAGGTTTTCTCTAGCTTGACGAACCGCCCGTGTCAGGGCTCTGGGAAGGGGCTGGGGAAGCCTGGCTCCATGCCATGGCAAGGAATGGCTCTTCCCTTCCCTTGATATGAGTGCAAATTTAAAATCTGCTTTCTGCAGGCATGCAGGTGAAATGGGCTCACCATTCGGCTGCTCACAGACAGCAAACAGGCCTGGCCGAGGCTACTTCACTGTTACCTCTTTAGTAAATACTTTTGAGGATTTTATTTGGCTGACTTTGTCCAGCTCTTAGAATACCACCTCCCTCTATGGGCTGGTGCGGGCTAATTTACATGGAAAGTGCTATTCAAGCGCTCGATGTTAGGCGGGTGCTGTTCTTAGCCTTGGGGGTGGGGGCCAATCTTGGTTGGGAGCCTCTCGGTGTTACTGCAGTTCAAACAAGAGGGTGACAAGACGATGAATCAAATGGGCTGATATTAACATGGGTCTGTGCCAACAGAGGCACATGTGCGCGCGCACACACACACACACACACACACACGCACGGAAACATTTTGCCATAGAGGGCTACAGTCTGAAGGCCCCATCCTCCAGCCCATTGGGGCTGCTTTGACATGGCCTAGATGAGAGCTACTGAGAGCAGGGCCTGCATTGGATACTTTCCTCAAGTACACACCATATGATTATGGACCCTGAAGGGTAAAGCACCCAAGCCGATGAGGCACCGAGCGCCTGGCCCATCACAGCTTCAGGTCCCACATAAAACAGTGCTACCATTTGTGCAGAGGAGCCATAGTCAGGATGCTGCGCATTTAGTGGCTGCTCACACAGTCACCTGTGTTAAGGTGCTTCCCGCACAGTTCGTGCTTGTAAAAGGCATTGAGCAGTCAGAGCAAGGGTGAACTGGGAGTCCAGACATCTGGGCTCTATTCCTAGCTCTGCGAAGTAAAGTGGGGAGGGGAGTCACAGTGAGTTAAAGCAAGTGGAGAATTAGGAGTCATGTGTCCTGAGTTCTATTGCTGGCTTTGGGAGGGGAATGGGGTCTAGTGGTTAGAGCAAGGGAGACTAGAACTCAAGGCTCATGGGTCCCACTTGCTGAAATACCCAGGCATATAGATGATCAGAATGGTCCAGCAATGTAGGCCACATGTCCAAAGTGCCACTGTGGATAAACCAGCTGATGCACTGCCCTGGAACAAACAAAGAGCCATGAAGCTCCAGGAGTATTTTTTCCCCCTTGCCCTGGAACCCACTCTTGTGTTGAGGCTTCCAGAGGGCATAGCTCTCCCCTCACCACAGGGACACTCATTTCCAAAAATCAGTGGGACGCCCTGAGAGCCACCTTCTCTTTTCTCCTCCTATTCCTCCTGCTTAGTTTGTTCATGTTTGACAGGGATATAGTATTTATTGTTGCTTTACTCTTCATTGCTTTATTCATACTCAGCAACTCTGGTGCAATGTTCTTTTAGACCGTTGGGGTCCTGTGCAGTAAAGGGCACCCACCCACAGCTTAGCGTCTACTCTACTGCATTACACTGGGTTCAGTCCGATTGCGCCTAGTCATGCTCCAACAGAAGCAGTGACCCAACGTAACCTAGCCTGAGGAGCGAAACCAAAGGAAGGAGAGCGTTTTAAAATGCTTTCTCGTTCTGGGTGGAAGATGAAAGCGCAGGTGATAAAATGCCCGTTATAACCGTGCAGATTCCACACCCTTTGTTCCCCAGCTGCCCCAACAAGCTCATGCAGAGTGAGTACAAGACATGCCAGCAAGAGAGAGCCAGGAGGAAACACCTGGGGTGATGCTTTCCTGAAGACACTCTCGGGACGAGAGCAGCAGCCCCTCAACAAAATGTTGTCTGTTGCTTCTGGCCTCCTCTGATCACCTGTGTCGGTTTAAAGTGCTCTGAGGTGCTGCAAGCCTCGACACCACAGAAGGTGACAGGGAGACCAACCCAGCAGTCGCATCATGGTGCTTTCCCATCATTTCCCAAACACCAGCAAGTGCTCCCTGCTCTCCTGGCCAAAAAGGCTGGCCTCTGCTGCAATTTCTCTATCTGCAAAGTGCGGACAATAGGACTTATTGAGAGTCAGGCCAGAGGTAACTTGTCCACAGCTGCACAGGGACCGAGCATTAGAAGTTGGTTTAGACCTCGGGAGTTCCTAGCCCTCTATCCTCTGCACAAGAAGTCGTCCCTCTGAGATCCAACTGCATACCTCTGCTCATGGACTTACCTTCTTTCACACATGCACCTATATGGGAGGCACAATTTAGGGATCTATTTTTGAAAAACTAGTTTGTCTCAAAGATTTGCATTTTTGTTTCCCAGATTCCTTACCTACTGAACTATTTGCCCCAGCAGACGTTTTTTGTGCCGGATTTGCACAGCACTCACAGACTACCTGCCTCTAAAACCAACCTGCTCAAATTAACATTAACCTCTTCCATTAGTATTGTGCCTGTATTGGGATTCCCTCCGAGACCTTTACCTCTCGGCTTATCAGGAACACTGCGTCCTGTTCTGGGAGAACGCTTCCTCCAGCCCTCTGAGATCCAAAACACGCAGTTTGATTCTGGATTTCATCGCTCGGGCTCCTTTATTTGGCTTACTGCAAAGCTACATGGAGTTGATTGGAGTCAAGCCTAGGGGGTCGGTACAGGGCATACCACCCCTCCAGAGTTACACAGACAACCTCTTCCTTTATCTACCCTTGCACATTGCATTTGCTATACATTACATAACGCCCGCAGAAATCTGTTAGTCTTGAAGGTGCTCCAGGACTCTCGTTTAGGCTGGAACGCAAAGATCAGGTCCCAGGTGAACAGCATGTGGACAGAGCGTGCGAAGTAACTAACCCAACCCAAAAATGAGTCATGGGATGTACTTATGCCTGCAGAAATTGGTTAGTCTTTAAGGTGCTCCAGGATCTCATTTTTGCTGTATATAGACTAACGTGGCTACCCTCTGGAACTCTGCATTCCAGGTTTATCTGATCCATAGTCTCTAGCACCAAGGTGTTGCTGCTTACCTTAGCTAGCCCGACGCCCTGACTCCAGCATGCTCTGTGTCAAAACCTGTTTACACCTTAACCTTCCATTCACCTTCCCAGTTATGCCCAGCAAGAAACGAGGCCAGTTACTTTTGTCAAAGCAGGCCTACAGCCGGTCACCCGAGGGCCTCGCAGGGTCTGCACCTCACTCGATGGAAGCCACAGAGCCTCTTCCCACTGACTTCAATGGGCTTTGGCTCAGGCTTTGAAACCCATCGGTGAGTGTAGCCTCAACACCCTGTGAGGGAGGAAGAGAGAATAAACACCCATTTCACAGATCAAGAAACTGAGGCACAGAAGGGTTTGGTCAGGAGCATATGGTCACTCAGGGTACGTCTATATTGCAGTAAAACATCTAGGCTGGCTCACGGGACTCAGGTTGCAAGGCTAGAAAATGGCAACGTAGATGTTTTGGCTCAGGCTGGAAACGGAGTACGCCCCCTGCCCCCCAACGCCCTCCAGGGATCCCACTTGTTCTGTGAGGGCAATAGGAGCTTTGCCATCATCCACCTCCATGAGAGCAAGTTCATCTCCTGTGCATCTAAAGAAAGGCTTCGTTCTGCAGGGGCGGCTCTTCCCAATCGCTGCACCACACTGACTATTTCTCTGTTCTCCCCCACGCCAACCAACCCGCATTTGCGGCTAGCACCTTAGCTCCAAACACTGACCCAGCTTCCAAACACCATCATTGGCACTGTGCTGCTGGTTAGGAAACACAGCAAGCCATGGAGTCGGATCTGATCCTCTCCCGTCTGGCTTCTGAATGTGTAAAAACCTTTTACGCCGGATGTTACTTCTGCTGCACAAACCCACGGCAAACCACCAGAGGGTAGCAAAGCATTTCGAAAGCAGCAAATGGAGGCCCAGGCCACACCACCGGATCAATTCACATCTCGTCCACATTTATCACTTTCCATTTGCTTTGTCAATGCCACTGACAGAAGGGTTTGCAGTTCGTTATTTTTCTAGGGATGCTGAACTGACTCTTTTGCGGACCAGGGGAGCTGATATTGAATGTAATCCCATGCCCCATTCTCTGGGAAAGTCTTAGGACCAAGGTTGCTCCCCTCTCCTGTGAATCAAATTTCTTTGGTAAGGTCTATATTAAACTTAAAGGCCCCCTCGGCCCTGCAATTCCTTGGCGGTGCAGTGTGTGATCTCACTAGGACAGTGAGGAGAGGAAGCCTGGTTAAACCTCTCCGTTTCAATAAGCTGGCTGCTTTAGTGTAATGTGCTAGGTAAGGAGCCACGGGGTCCAACATTATCCTGTGCAATGTTCAAACAGCATTGCTAACAACATTCACCAGGCCATGCACAGAGCGATGGATTCACCCTGCCTTCTGCCAGCTAAGACACTAACAAATATTGTCTGGCTCTTTAACCCTGGCTGGCCTACCGCCACTTGCCCGTCTCCCTTATACGGTAACAAAATGCCAACCCCACTGGAACTGTTCAGCTCTGGGCACACTGACAAGCTAAGTACTGACCAGTCCCTAAGCAGTCTGCCTCAGGTGGGATCAAGCCTCCACTGCAGATTTACACCACCATCCCTTTTGGATGCGTCACAGACCTCAAACCTTTGCAGGTGGCCCATCATTAGCCACCGCCTCTCCAGCTAGCACCGAGCAGCGCTGCCTCTCTTTGATAGTGTGCATTCAGTACCAGGGTCAGGTCCCACCTCAGCTGCAGTGAGCAAAAACTCTATTTTCCTCTCCTCAAGAGGCAAATCCTGGCCCTGGCCACAGTGGAACTAGGACCTGGTAACTGCAGGCACCCCTTGATACCTGTTACACAGCTGATGGAGACACCTGTCCCCTGGGAAATGGACCGAGACTCCCAAATTCAGTCCCCCTATTCTGGGTTGGATTTACTCCAGCAACGTAAGGGTGAAAGGCTCCATATCCCATTCACAATGCTCTGGCCTGTCCCATCCCTTATCTGTGATCAAGCTGTCCCTCGTGGTGTCAGGAATGCGCTGTAGCCAGCACCTCGGGAAGGAGGAATTTCCCTTAGTTACTCATTAGCCACCTTTCTGACTGATTAAGGAAGGATGCAGAAAGGGTCCAGCGGCTTAGGAAGACAGTCGCTGGGTTGGCGCTGGTAGAGCAAAGACCTATGACATCCACGGGGATGTGGAAGACCCTTAGGATGAAGGGAGAAATGATGTTAGGTTCACACCACCGCTCGCCACTTGCCCCCAAGCTGCACCTATCATTTCTGAATGTCATTTTTGAGAGAAAAGGTGAAATTCCTGGAGGAGGAGTCAACTCCCAACTACACAAGCCACCTCCTTCAGTAACTCGCCTGAGGAGTACTCCAGGCCAGGCCAATAATACCATGTCAGGCCATAATTAAAACTTCTGAGTAGTTCCTGCTCCTGCCTGAAAATCTTTTCTGTGACAATCAAAACCAATTAAAGTAATAACCTTCCCCACACTGACATGCCTGTGCAAACCTAGAATTACAGCTCTTGGTTGGGAGGGAGGGTGTCTAGTGGTTAGAACTGGGAACTAAGAGTCAAATCAGAAGTTCTGGATTCCACACCCCACGCCGCTACTGCTGACTCACTGTCCGACCCTGGCCAAGTCACTTAAGGAGTAGGCAGGGGGTCAGAAAAGGGCTTGTGTATAAATAGCACCTCCTTTCTTCACAGATCTACTCCCTGGGTGAAATTCTCCCTGTGCAAAGGGTCAAAAAAGGTCTTTGGACCATTGGAGTCCCATTTAATTTCTCAAAATAGGACTTTAATAGCTCTTCAGTGGTGTGCAGAGTTCATGCTGGCCCTCTGCACAGGGGCAAACTTCATGTCCTGAGAACAGTCAGAGACACAACTGCTCACTTGAGATAAAAATATCTTTTAGTGCCTTTTTTTTTTTATACTCCTTTTAGCACTGCAGAGTCAAACGAGCTAACCCATAGTCAGCAAGAGTTAAAGCAACAAAAATAAATAGACAGGTGAGTGACTGTAATAAAAGAAAGCAAAATAAAGAGATAAGAAAAAGCCAGGGTATAAAACTGAATGTAAATAAAAATAAAAGTGCTGGCTGTTAATAAAGTTAATAAATTTCTATTAAAATGAATAGTCAAGAGCAATTAATTAATTAAAAATGAAACCCCCATTAGCAGCTTCACTGGGAGTTCACACATGAATAAATCCTGGAGGGATCCAATTTTTCAGGCTCGAGGCCTAAAAGGCAGCAAAAAGAAAAGGAAAAAAAAACCCATTGATAGAAAATTACTGTAACTAAGATCACATGCCTGACACTACCCAGGTCACCTTGCTGGTACATTGTATCCCAATCCCTCCCTTCCACTGGTTTCCATCTTTCTACAGCCCAGTTCTTCCAACACTCACACACAATTCAATTTTTAAACATGTGAGTATCCCCATCGACTTCAGTGGAATGACTTACCACACAAAGCCAAGCTTGTGTGCAGATGTTTGCAGGATTAGGACCTTCTATTGTGAACTCTCTGGTGCAGCGTTCACATCTTCCTATCGGTTTGCACAACGGCTGCGCCAATGGGGCCCCAATCCCGAGGGAAGCCTTTGGATGCTCCTACAATACAACTAATAAATAACAATGAGGAGAGAGAGTTGGATTCTATTCTATTCGGACCCATCCATCAAGAGCTCAGCGTGGAGAATCTCTGGACGTGTCTACGCCGCTTTGCCGTTCAGACGAAGGGGGCATGAAGAACGTAGTTCTCTTCAGACAGGACCACATTAGTGCATAAGTTTGTGCCCACAGCATCCACATGAAGGAGTTGTAGAGCAGCACTTCAGAGCTCACTATTGTTCACCCCCCCTCAATCCAAACCGCGAGGCAGTGCAGACATGCCCTTTATTAACAGCGGGAGAGAATTCAACTGTCTCTGACAGATCCCAGGTTGGGTGGCCAGAAGCACAAGTTAGACAAGAGATCTCTCACCTAGTAAGCTGATCAGATGCTATGTGAGCAGTTGCTGGAAGACAATCAACCAGAAACTAAAAGGGCACTTTCACTCAGTGTCCTCAGTGCTTTGCAGCCTGGGCCATGGGGATAATATTGAGCTACCTTGCAGGGCTATGCAGAAAGGCAAGGCATTTGCAAAGGGCTTTGAGAACTTCAGTGGAAAGGTGCCATGTAAATATGGAGCATTGTTATCAAGTGGTTCAGTAACACTTCTTACCCGTGTGGTCCTTTCATCCCATTGCATGTGTGTATAACACGACAACCTCCTCTAGTTCTTTGCTCGATTTGCTACACTGGCTCCCATGGTCTCTGAGCACATGTCCAAGGTGGGCACACATGTTCATTGGCTTTACTGGCTCCCATTGCTCCAGAACCTTTGCTCTCTTTGACCTTTGGAGGTTCATTTGGTTCCTGTGGTGACTCAGCCCTACAGCCTTTCGCATCTCAGGTCCTCTTTGGTCACCGTGCTTTATTCTTAGAAATAACATGGTACCTGGGGACCTAGAAGGCAGCGCACTGCGATGCAGTGTGTGGATTCTATCACCACCTTCACCCTCTCGCGATTTCATCTCTAATAGGAACGATTCCCAATCTGCAGCCAAACCACACAACTCAGGCAATTATGCTAGAATCATCATCAAATGATTCTCCCCAAAGAAGCCAGGTGCCAGATCCTAGATAGTCATCACTGCACTTGGGCAGTGTCGATATTTAGCAAGACCCAGCTGCCTCTATCATCATTTCCCAGGCCCTCACAAAGCTCGGTCTTCTCAGTTCCCTCTAAATACCATGCCCCCCACCTCCCTCTTTCCCTACAACAGCTCTTCCCCCTACCCAATGCTTCGCTGTACTTTGAATTAGGTTCAGTATCTGGTGGATATGGATTCCCAGAGAGTCCTGAACAGTCAGAAATTGCCCCCAAAACTCCGCTGTTTTTTCAGTTCTCTCTCAACATTACTACATGCAAAGTACTGACCCTACGGCACCCGCACTGCAGATTAGCTGTGGCTCCTATACCATCCTGTAGTTACTAATACTCCAGTAACTCCCATAACTTTCCAGGCACTAGGCAGGCAAACTGAAAGGGAGAGCCAGAGACCTTAGCAGCCTGATGCACCTCTTCAAAGCTACATAGTTCTACGCATGATGTCTAAGTCCATTTACGTAGGTATGTTGGATTCAGAGGATTGCGGCCAGATTCCCAGTTATTTCAATGTCTTCCTGCCTAAAGTAGCACTTAGATGTTTTTTTATTTAAAAAAAAAAATTAGTTTGTCTTCCTTGTTTCCCCTCACTGGGGAAAAAAAAGTGGGAAAACAGTAAAGAAGTGAGGGAAAATGAGGTATTTCCCCAACAGACAAAAAATATTTTATCCAAAAAAAGCACAAATATCAAATATTTTCACTTTGCCAAAAATCCAAAACAATGCAAGGAAACTTTAAATGAATAATGAAAAATTGTTCTCGTTAGATATTTCACAGAAAATTGAAAAAAACCTTTCCCAACCAGCTCTCGGCCCAAATCACTGAATGACCAGATCTGTGAATTCAGCCTGACCCTTTACTCCACTTCTTACAAACAAAAATCACAGCACACCCCCTTGCCTTTCAGTCACCAAAGCACCACCTCACCTGGGAAATTCACTCTTTCCTCTTGTAGAGGCAAGGACTCTCCATTTGTGACCCACCTTCCTCTTGAGTTAAGAGCCCTACCTGCAACAGCAGGTAGCTTGATCTACAACACCCTGCAGTGATCCGTCACTGCAGGAAAAATTAAATGTCCTTACAATTACATGGTATCTGTAAACTCACGCATCTTTTGAGGTCATTAGGTTGTGTGTATTTTTAACAAAGATATAGATCAGCATCAGACACCAGCAGCATTAGACTTGCAACATCAATTTATCAGCTGGATTTTGCATGCAGCAACTCCAGCTCTCCCAGTGAAAGGACTCGGTCAGCATTCTCACATGGCTAGCGCTCACTGCATTCGCAATACGATGTAGTGCGCCGTTCAGAGCAGAAGGAAGGTTTCCAAGGTTCTTCTCACAGAATATTAAAACCCCATTGGCTATAAATCTAACTGCATCCTAAGCTAGGTTAGTTTCATGGTCCAAAAGGAGTTAAAAATCAAAACAAAAAAAACCACAACTGCATAAATGGTGAAAAATAAATGAAAATGTTAACAACCCTGCATGCTATTAACACCAAAGAGAAAGACACCTTATGATCACAGGACCCTTGAAAACATGTCAACAGTTTATCTTCTGACTTACTACTGTTAACAGAATCTTGACAGTATCTTACTGGCTGAGCAACCAGGATTTTATACAGCTGGATAAATTCACACACACTTAAATTGTGCTTTGGAAACATTTACACATCGAAAATGTACAAGCAAGCATCTCTACACCCCATGTCCACTGCACACATGTGAAGACTTTACATGCAGCATCTAGTGTCTATCTGAAAATGTATTACAAATAAAAAAAGAATTTAAAAAATCATAATGATGATGCTTCTCTGGTCAATGTAATCCTGATCAACTGCAGCACATCCTGCTACGGCAGGTCCCGTACTTTGTTCTCATGTGATGGGTTGGGGCACCACCTGTTGCCCTGTCTCTGAGCAGTCAATGCCCCTGTGGTGCACAGTGGGAGGGGGGGAAAGAGACCCGGTTCCCAGCCCAGGGGCCCTGTGAATAGCAGCCATGCTCCACTGACACTGCTTGCTGCTGCACTTCTTTCCCCTGGGCTATTTCCCCCTCTGTTCCTTTGTACCTTTCTCATGGCTCTGGTCTGGTTGACCACAACATTCCTCCCACACTACTACCAGCTCTCCCCTCCGTTGACCAGAGCGGGGGTTTTTATCAGGACAGTAGCTGGGCCTTAATTGGCCTGAGGTGCTCCTAATTAACCTGTAGTAACCTCTGCTCAGTCTGCAGGGAACATGGCCCAGGACCATTCTGGGGATTACATAACTCCCTCCCTGCCCCCCTAAGTGCACAGCTGCCGATCCCCGGCCCGACCCAGCAGCTGCCTTTTGCTTAAGGAAATTAATGTATCAAGCCACAAGGAACGACACTAGTTGCATAAGCAGATACTCTAGCATTCCCTTGGTGCACACCATGCAAATGACAACATTCTCTCAAACATTGATAGTGATTGCTGGTGCTAAAAGGAGACATGTTTGTACCTACAAAATTATTGTGTACGACAGAAGAAGCTGGGAATTAACCAAAAGAAAAGGGAAAAAAAACCAAATGCCTCAAAAGCATTTGGAAGCACTGGGAGGGAAATTCCTTATTGTGTCCTTCATGTTATTGGTGAAGATGGGGACAGCTTGGGAAATATGTAGAGGAGAAATTATTCGACTCATGAATGAACTTGATCTGAAGCTTGTTCCACTGCGTGAAAATGAAGAGCCTCCAGTGTACACTTCTTATGACTGGGAAGCAGATTCACGAAGAGCAGCTCAAACAAAGCAAAAAGGAAGTCCAAAAACTGGGCCCACTCAGCTGAAAGAGTTAGCTTTTTCTGTAGCTATTGCAAAACATGACTTGCAGACCAAAATTAAACAGATTCAGCAGTGGATTGTTAAGAAGCATCATGTCAGAATTTCTATAAAGCAAAGAAATGTTGCAGATGGGCCAGAAAAAATGCTAGTTCTCTTTGGTCAGATTTTTGAGACTATGCTTGAGAAAGCTACTTACCTATCTAAGCAAAAAGTCGTTGGTGAAGGAAAGAGTACGTGTGATTTGAGGCATGTGTCAAATAAAGAAATAAGGCAAATGGAAAAAGAAAAACCAGACATTCCGAAGAAGGAGAGTGGAAACGAAACTACTGAATCAAGTGAACCACAGTGACTTTAAACAAAACAAGTGAAGTGACTGCAAAACACAATACACAGCTTTCTACATGCGCCATTATAAACTGACTCATGTGATCATAATAAAGCAACTGTCCATTTTGACGGGAAAAAGACCCTCTGTTACTTGTGGCGCAACTGGCAACGTAAGACCCTCTGCTGCTGTCTGGCCCTGCTGTTTCACAGTGTTACTGTCTGCCTACTTCCTGTCATCTTTCTTTCCCCATCCCTTCTATTTGAGCAACCTTATGCTTTTCAGGACAAGGACTCTCACTGTTATGCACCTAGCTAGCACAATGGGGCCTTTTTGTGCTACTAGAGCCAAATATTTAATAAAAAGAGTCATGTAAGCACAACTGAGCT
>ML675649.1:2371056-2439784 GCA_007922155.1 Mesoclemmys tuberculata | reverse complement strand
GTTGGCCATTTATTGCCAGTTGCAGACATTATTGCTGGGCTAAAAGCAGAATCTTGAATCCAACCCGCTTCAACTTTCAGGAGATTTGGATCAGCAGCCCCTTTTGCTGAACTCCCACCTGGACTCACCACTGTGTGTTTGGTGTCTGGACTGGAGATAAAACTAGAAGGGGGCTCCCTCGCCCCTCCCAGTGGAGATGATAATCCAAACCGTAGCCCCGATTCAAGCACAGAACCAGACCCTACCTGAACTTAATCCAGATCTGGACACAACCATGTGCTGCTGGTTTTACAACATTGGAAGGATACTGACTCCACATCCGTTGCTGCTTAAAAGACCATTTCAAGACCGCATGAGCCAGGGCAATCTGTGCAAATAAAATGCTCACCAACCAACCCTGCTGCACCTGTCCTACTCTACCGGCTTTACCAATGAATGGACACAGAGGACATGAGCTATTCTGCTGGTCACTCACTCCCTCCCTCGGTGCAAAATCCTGGCTCCCCTGCATCCCAAAGAATACATTTACAATCTAAAAGATGATTGCAGCTGTTCCAAAAACCGCAAGCACCAGCTTTTAGCCAACCCGAACCCAAATGACCGGCCTATGAGTGGGTGCCGCAGGCTAAATTAACTGAGCTGCACATTACACAGATGAGTACACCAGGCTGGCTCCTCTGTCAGTAGACTGCAGCACTTGCGTCAAACTCACAAAGGCTGGTGAACGCACTGACTACGACACTGCTGCTATCTAGGCCAGTGACGTGCAGAATTCAGAGGTTCCGTTCAGATAGGAACCTGCCATCTGGATGCTTGGCCAAACTACCCGAACCTCAGCACTGGGCTACGTCTCACAAGCAAAATTTCCTAAATTCTTGTCCTTCCAGGATGTTAACGCTTTAACGTTGAAGGCACAATTATTCATGTCAGCACCTATGCATGTGCCTTTGACGGGCGAAATCCTGAAACCCACTGACTCCAATAGAATTTTGCTTGAAATTCTGCTTGAGCCAGGGCTCAGCTCGATATTTCTGCACACAAATTGAGCAGGCAGGCAGACATCTTACTACCCATAAATCCTGGCTGCAGCAGTACAAGCCGATGTCAAATTTTGCCTGCAATTTTAGGGGCATCTTTTTAGTCTTACACTGTAAAAATATTATTTAGAGAGTATCTTGACACTTTTCTGTCAAAATGTTTTTTCTAGGGAAAATGGCCTCTGGATGGAGGAAAAAAAAATCAGGTTTTGGTTAAAAAACTACAAATGTCCAAAGAAATTTTTTTAAAAAGTTTTTCATCACAATTATTTGCAGAGAGAAAAATCATTTCCTAATGAGCACAAATCGCTTAGTGTATTTGAGCCAGGTCCCTTCCTCTCGCCAAGTTCTTACGTTAAAGGGAGCTGCTGATGCTTTGAGGGGGGAGGAAAAGTGACACGCAGCTGGGGTTCCCCGGGATGGAAGGTGTGCGACTGGTAGCAAAAGCAGCCTCCCAAGCAGCCAGGTTATGTCTGCCTCCCCTGGGGATGGAGGGAGGGAAGGGAGAACCAGCCTTTGCAGCCCAGGTGGAGTTTAAGAACAAGGGAGAACCTCAGCTGTTGTTTTTAACTGAAGTAGTAAGTTTGTAGCCTTTTTCTTGCTAGAAGCCTTGAAAACCTATGTGCTGCAAACTGATCACTGGGGCTGGAAGCCTGGCTCCAATTTCCCCTAAAGAGCTGGCAGGTATTCACAACTGCCCCTGCTCCCCTCCCCTTGAGCCCCCACAGAGCGAGGCTCTTAGGCCGGGGGAAACCACAGCCAAAGGTCTCATGCCTTTTAGGAAGACTCAGGATCAGTTCATAGTGGCAGGGAGCAGGGCCACCCAGGCCACCTACACTCCTTGGCCATAGCCCCACCCACAGGATGAGGAGCTGCTGGCATTGGGCTGGCCACAGCGAAGAGCGCTTGGTAGCTGGAGAGGCAGCGTGGCACAGTGGACGGAGCAAGGGGTTAATTCCAGCTCTACCTCGATAGAAATTTCAAACTGACCCTCAGGGACCTTTCCTCTAAAGTGCTGAGCGGCCACGCCAGGCAGCACTGCTCTCCCCCCTGCAGAGATGCTTGGGGACAACTAACGAGGCCGGGCTGAAGACAGTGGGGCCAGTCAGGTTTTCCAGGAGAAGAGCCGCAAACGCCAAAGAAGCTGTTGGTTGGGGGACAGAATGTAGGATGCTGCACAGCCCTGAGGATGCTGCCCCCAGCCAGGCCAGTGTGAGGAGGTAGCCCAGAGGGGCTTTGCCTGCTTTGTTTGCTGCTCACGTAACACTGCCTTGTTTGGGAAGCTCTCGTGTCTCAATGCAATTTCTGCTACAGTGAGGCTGAAGAAATGCAAAGCTCGAGGAGGATTATAGGAGAGCCAGCAATTGTTCCGCTGTCTTACAACGCTAACCAGAGCGAGGACAAAGGAATAAGAGATCAAGACAAGTTTTTACAGAATGCGGCAGCCAAAAGAATCGCTGTAGCTAAATTACTGTTCCCCAGCTAGGAGCTTAGGTAGTTGTCAAAAGTACAGTGAGCAGCTTGAACAGGTACAGCCATTCGATTGATATTTACTCTCATTGCACTGGTGTGGCGCCCCAAAACGAGCCAGTTTAGAAGAATGAAAGAAGCTGGCAGCGAGGCTGAAGAGGAGGAGGAGGATCAGGAACTTTTCTTGCGGTACAGCAATACCATCCAACTGCAGGCTGTACAGAACAGGGGCTGGGGGAAGCAGGGAACATCACTACAGCTGGCTGGGAGTCTGGAAGCCAGGATCCGTGCTGAGGAAGGAAGCAAGAGAAGCAAGGAAAGGGGCTGGCAAGGCGTTTTGTATTTCAGGCACAGACAGGTTCTCTCATCCAGGGATGCGAAGGCGAGACTTGCCTGCTGTGACTATGACAAAGCAGAAAAACAGAAACACAACGATTAAAGCAGCGGGCGTCTCCCTTGGATGCGGAGGCACAGCAAGGGGGCCCATGCCCACAGCATCCAAGGAGGCAAGCATTTGGATTTAAACTATTCTGAGACGTGGAACGTATGTTGGGGCCACCTGGGAGCTGGTTTGTTCTCTGTATGTTGCCGGAGAAGGGAATGAATTTGAGGGACTGGAACAGTCATTTTTTGATACCGTGGACATTCCATTAACAGGGCTTGTCCCTTCCCCAACTCACACCTGGCCTAGAATGTGTGTCCCAGGAGCAACTCTGGGAAAATCTCAGCCCCTCCCGTACGACGCTCATATCGTAGCAGCTTCTGGGAGGTTTACAAGGAGCCCAAGTTCACAGGTGGTGGTAAGTGACTAGGACTGTGGTGCCCTCCGTGGAGTTGTGCGTGTTTACCCCCTTGGTGGAATGATCCCTGGTGGGGATTCAGATTTGGTCTTAGATCCGAGCGGCTGCCACAGTGTCCAAGGTGACGTTTTGAGTTCAGGTGTAAAGCCCAGGGCACGGCGGAGCCAGTCATCCCTGCACTCAGGGATGGCGTGGAGGAGGGTCACTGCTCACTTCTTCCTCTCTCCGCCCCGTGATGACAAACTCCCCGGGTGTGCACACTCTCTGGGGGCACAGTCATGACACAATGGCATTGTGGTTTAGGGTTGGGCTGACTTCCAGGCTGGGGAGATCAGGATTTAGACTGGTGGCAGCCTGGCCTATGCACAGGAGCCCTGGGTTCTAGCCTTCTCTGCTAGTGGCCCACTGGGGTGACCTTGGTTACGCCCCTTCCCACCTTTGGTCTATTTAGGATATAAGCTCTTTGTGGCAGGGACTGTCGTGTGTGTGTGTGTGTGTGTGTGTGTGTGTGTGTGCGCGCGCGCGCGTACGTGCAGCACCTAGCGCAATGAAGGTCCTGGTCTCATTTGGGGTATCTAGGCACTACCAAGATACTAGGCACTAGCAGGAAAATGAAGTCTGCCACACTCTTACCTGCCCACATCTCCTCTCAACCCCTTTGCCCAGCCCAGCTTATTGAAGTAAGGTTTTGCCTCCCACCAACATTGCCAGAGATTAGCAGGTAAGGAGCGAGCAAGCAGGCGTCTCTAATGAACTGCACTGTCCCTGATCGGGGTATAAACAGCAAAGATGTGACATTGCACAACACCTGGCAGCAGGCAGCTTGGGAAACTGTTGGAATACAAATGCTTATTACCCACAATGTAAGGAGATCGCTACAAGGCAGATTCCAGGACAGGTCTGTATATATGACACAGCTTTACTGCTCTTCTCCCTAACTCCTTCGTTGTCTCAGGATCACTGTGCATGGAGTCACCGGGCTCTGGAGACAGCCAGCAGCGCTCAAAGATTGTTTGGCCTCATGGTTTGCTGCTGCGTCATTCAAGGAAAGGAAGGATCACTTCAAAGGAAACTAGCCATGTCAAGACACCAGCATAGTAATTGGCATCTGCTAAGGCCTGGGGAACTGGTGCAGAGATGGAGACTAAAAGCTAACAAGTGACTGCAGGAGGGGTGGGAAATTGACTTTGGATGAAAGATTTGCCAGACTTTGCCTCTGCGTGCGAGAGCGACGGTTTGCTTATGGAACCGGACCTCTGGTGGCTGCCATGGTCTTGTGCGGGCCAGTTCGTCAGTTGCTGCACGCTGGTGTATTCCACTGGCGTCAATTGAGCTCTGCCTATGCACACCAGCTAAAGGTCGACCCCATCTCTTCACAAGTGACACAGACACATGGGGGGAGGAGGGAGGGCTCAGCTGTCTGTAGTGTGATGGTTAGCTAGGGCATCAGGGGGTGGAAAGAGGTAGCAGCATTTAACAAACCGTATCCCCAGTCTAGGACTGTACAGCAATGAGCTCATTAGCATTCATCCCACGTGCTCGGGAGTCAAAGTGCAGCTGGGTGGGATATCGAGGAATGTGCAGCAAGAAGTCCCACCAATTCACTGCCCCACTCTGGCCCCGGATCATGCTTTGTGCTGATAACTAAACTAGGCCTGGTACATGGTGAAATGAGTGACAGCAAGGAGCTGGGAGTGGGCTTTTAGATGCTCAACGCAATGGGATTGTAGTGTAAGACAAATTTCAGAAGAAAAGGTAAAAAATGGACCCTCCACAGAAATGGTGAAACTTGTAGACTGACTGGCAGACGTCATCCGGCTCCTCTTTGGTAACGGGAAAGGGCTACAGAGACAGGATAGCACTGGGGCAAAGGCACTGGGATTTAACTGCTAACTCCACCACAGATGGCACATAAGACCCTGAGCACGTTGCCTCAGTGTCCCATTGGAGGAAGATAACGAGGGTGACAATGCTTCCTTTCGCTAATGTATTTAGACAAGCTTTTGGGAGCAGTCACTGTCTCCTAATGTGTGTTTGTACAGCACCTAGCATAAAGGGGGCCCAATCTCAGAAAAGACCTACTGTGATGTTACTCTTCCTTTACAAACATTGAATACATCATGGTACTTACAGCCCAGTTTTGGCACTGGAGGTACACAGAGATGCATTTTGCTCCCATGCCAGGGGCTGGGTTGTGAGAAAGCCATTAGCCCAGTGACATCCAGCAGCAACGCTACCTGGGACCTGTTCAGCAACCCAGCAAAGCCTTGCAAACCTAAATACTTCAGAAGAAAGGGTTATTAATCAGGTTCTGAAAAAACTTCACCCAGTAAGTAAAACACATGGAGTCTGCATGGGGTAATTTATTTTTAAACATTTTCCACTGGTCAGCACATTGAACACTGATTTATTTTCCCTTGGCCTAAGCACAGAGAATCAGCACAAAAGCTGTAAACAAATAGTAATGCGTAGGCCTTCCAAGCCAGAGAAAGAACAGAGGAAGGTTACTGCTCTGCCCGCCTGACAGATTTTGTTCAGTGATGCCAGCTGCTAGAAAAATCAGATTTCTTTTTAAATTCATTTAGTTTTTGTAAAACTCAGCACCAATAAAATGCACATGCAGGAATGCAGTGTATCAAGGGATGCTGCACTCATTTGTGCAGTGTGTGTAACACCAGCTTGCTCTGCGATCCCAGCTTTCATGTCAGGATCTTGGAACGACTTAGGACCAGAGTCTGTCTGTGGGTGGAAGGGCACAGAGAGCCACCCCCTTACCTCACCACTTGTGAGCCTGCAAAAATCTAAGCAGGAGCAGCCTATAGCCTGCTTGCTTGCACATATATATATACACACACACACACACATATATACATACACACACATATACACACACACACCTACCTTTCCTTAGAGATTTAAGTATTGCTGTTTTATGATAATAGATTCAGAGATTCATATTAAAGGATTATAGCTGTAATTCAAGGTGTCTTACAGGCCACATCTTGTATGAAAGCTACGGCAGTTGGCATACAGATGTTCGGGACCTTTGGCCCAGATAAATAACGTTGAGTTAAAGGATAAGAGAAATATGGTTAGAACCTTTACCCTAGATAAGTCACAGGGGAGGGCTGTCTCAAGTTATGCCCCGAGAAAACTTCACAGCTACACCACAGAACCCACAAAAGGGCCAGAAATAACAAAGGTGAGATAAACGAACTGTCAGGAAAGGATGTGGAGATGTCACTAATATGCACGAACTTGCCTGCCTATAGAATAAGTGTACCCTAATAATTTGGGGGTGAAGAATCCAAGTTTGGACTCAGGAGGACCCATATTGCTCAGGGTATAAGAAGGGGCAAATCATGTTACTTGGGGCAATCGTCAGGTACTCCTTGAATCCTCTTTTAGTTACTGTATTGAGATTTTTGTTCTTCGTTTAAACTTAGTATTATTTGTAGCGTTAGTCTGAGCCTTATAGCTCTTAGCTCTTGAGCACTGCCTCGTTCTCCACCCCTCTACTCAAGAATTGAGGAACCAGACATCTCCCTCAACCAGGTCACAGAATATTAGAGTTGGAATGGACCTCAGGAGGTATCTTGTCCAACCCACTGCTCAAAGCAGGACTAACTTCAGCTAAATCATCCCAGCCAGGGCTTTGTTAAGCCACATCTTAAAAATCTCTAAAGATGGAGATGCCACCAACTCCCCAGGTAACCCATTCCAGTGCTTCACCACCCTCCTGGAGAAAATGTTTTTCCTAATATCCAGCCTAGACCTCCTGCACTGCAACTTGAGACCGTTGCTCCTAGTTCTGTCATCTGCCACCACTGAAAACAGCCTAGCTCCATCCTCCCTGGAACCTCCTTTCAGGTAGGTAAAGGCTGCTATCAAATCCCCCCTCATTCTTCTCTTCTGCAGCCTAGACAAGTCTAGTTCCTTCAGCCTCTCCTCATAAGTCTGGTGCTCCAGACCCCTCATCATTTTTGTTGCCCTCCACTGGACTATCTCCAATGTGTCCACATCCTTCTTGTAGTGGGGGGCCCAAAACTGGACACAATACTCCAAATGCGGCCTCACCAGTACCAAATAGAGGGGAATAATCGTTTCCCATGATCTGCTGGCAATGCTCTTACTAATGCAGCCCAATGTGCCATTAGCCTTCTTGGCAACCAGGGCACACTGCTGACTCATATCCAGCTTCTTGACCACTGTAACCCCCAGGTCCTTTTCTGCAGAACTGCTGCCTAGCTCATCGGTCCCCAGTCTGTAGCTGTGCATGGGATTCTTCCGTCCTAAGTGGAGGACTCTGCACTTGTCCTTGTTCGACCTCATCAGATTTCTTTTAGCCCAATCCTCCAATTTGTCTAGGTCACTCTGTATCCTATCCCTCCCTTCCAGGGTATCTACCACACCCCCCAGCTTAGTGTCATCTGCAAACTTGCTGAGGGTGCAATCTACCCCCTCTTCCAGATCATGAATGAAGATGTTGAACAAAACCGGCCCCAGGACCGACCCCTGGGGCACTCCACTTGTGACCGGCTGCCAGTTAGACATGGAGCCATTGATCATTGCTCATTGAGCTCTATGCTCTAGCCAGTTCTCTATCCATTTTATAGTCAATCAGGGAAGGGTGTGAGTATATTGATCCAAAGCATACCGTAGAAATATATCTCAAGTCTCCAAAATAAGACTGTAATCTTATCCATTAGATTATTCATTTTCTTTTTATCAGTTATTTAACTATCATTTTATGTTATCTTAATAAAAGCTTATAAAATTACACAATTCGTTTATCAGGGTGAGCATTCCTGTCATGCACCCTGGGGTCCCTATAAAACTCTTCTGGAGCCTGATACCAGGACAAGAACCTCATTATCTTCTGATCAGATCAATTTGCCAGCCTATGACCCCATTCAAATCACTGAACACCCAAAGTCAGGCTACACAGGGCTTGCTCTATCTTGCTACCTCCCTGGGATGCACAGACCCCCCAAAACAGGACACTGGCTCCACCCCATGCAAGGGTACAGTAGTGAGTGTGCTCTCCTGTCATGCCCGAGAGCTCAGTGGTTCGTGAGACACCTCCTAGAGCTCCCCTGTGGGTGGCCTGGCTCCAAAAGATAGTGTAACCCTCCTGAGGTCCATTAAGTCTCCCAGCAGCCACAGGAAGCAGGGAACCCCCATCTCATCCTGCATGTAGGGAAGCCGGGGCACAGAGCAGCAATGCAACTTGCGCAGCTGCTGGCTGGGCTGGGAAGTTCTCGACGTGCGGAAGTGCACTCGGCATGGGGGAGCAGCAGATCTCCCTTTCCGGGACCCCTGCCGGAGAGGTGCCGATTGCCCAACACGACGGGAGCCACAAGTGCCCTGCACCCATGAGACTGGGCCTCAGTTTCCTTGTCAAAGGCTGCGCCCACTCATTGTTCCCAGAAGGTCCTGGACGGGCTGGAGGGCATGCGGGGGTCAGTCCCATGCAGGCAATGATCGGCTGATCATTGCTCCTCGGGTCAGAGTGCGAATCCTGTACCCTCCGGGCAGCAGCTGACTTCATGAGATTACTCACGTGAGCAACTGCGCAGACAGGGTGTGAGTGAGAGCAGGAGACAGGGTCACAGGCTGGCCCCCTGACTTCAGCTCGCTGGCATTTCCCTGGCAGCGCGGTATTTCCAACGTTACAGTAATTAATACCTGGCACTTCTGCAACCTCCTTCCGGCCAAGGCTCTCAAGGTGCTTTACAAACACTTCATTCAGGCCTGCTCCTGGCAAGCCGCCCACCGATGTGAATGCCAGCAGGAGTGAGGCCCATTCATGTTTAGTCAGCCTGCCCCACCGACATAATCGTCATTATCTCCTTTAATAAGTGGGTAAACTGAGGCACAGAGTGGTTACGGGACTCCCTCAAGGTCACACAGCAAGTCTGTTACAGAGCAGGGACTAGCGCCCAGGTCACCCAGCTCCAGACCTGTCCTGTCACTGGTGGGCATGGACCAGAATCTAAGTTGGATGTGTGCTCGCGTTGCTAGAGCAGGGGGGCGGGATTCTACCTTTGGGTCTGCCAACGATTTGCTGGGGGACTCTGGATAGGTCCAATCTGGGAGCCTCTCTGAGAGTTGAACAGCTGAATTAAGCCTGGTAGAAGGCCAAACCCCACACAGACCACGTTATTCCCCGGCACTCCCTTCGGGGTCAGGCTCTTCTCAGACGCAGCAGGTCCCATTCCTAGCAGACACCCTGGAGAGAGAAGCGTTAACTATGTGACGGACTCGCCCCAGGAGACAGCACCAAGCCACTGTGACCATTCGCCAGCCCTTGTCCCCAGCAAGAGAGCGACAGCATTACAGCACACTAGGGATGGCCCTGCCAAGGTGGGGAGCGGCACAGAGAACCCCTGCCTCACACGCAGGGCAGAACGCTGGCAGACACGCGGCCCCAGAGGGGCTCCTCTGGGCAAAGCCTGCGTTACTGTTAGTAGTACAGAAGCTTTGCTGGCAGCTCTGTTTACCGTCGAAGTGGTGGTCCGACGCATCAGGGCACCACACTGCCAGGCAAACCGTAACATTCACCTTTCCTCTCAGCATCTCAAAACATTTTACAAGCCTGAATTCACCCAAACACACCCCCGTAGGAGACAGCTAAACAACAGGAGGCGCTTCTGGCACACAGAGGGGATCAGGTCCAAATATGGAGAGATCACTGCTAGTGGTGGGGGCCCAACCCACCACCCTTCGGACTGGAGAGTCACATGCGCTGCACACCCACAGCTCCAGCCAGAGTGCCTGGGAACTTTGCACACTCAGCAGCTCTGAATGGCAGGCACCAGGGGCAAAATCTTGGCCCCACTGAAGTCTCTCCTTCGACTTCATAGAGGCCTGCATTTCACCCAAGGGCCTAAAACTGGGACCCCAGAAGCAGACCTTTCCAAAGTCACACGGTCGATGGCAGAACTCTGGTGTCCTGAACTCTCACCTCCTTCTCCAGGAACTAGCCCACACTCCCGTCTACAATTCTGGTGAATGGACCCTCATTTCATGAACTCAGTTATTCCTTTTCGGTACGCAGCATTAACATTACTTAGCTTTCCTCTAGCAATCAACGTTTTCAAAGTCCTGCACAAACTTTAACTAACCGCCTGCTTACATAGACATCAAAAATCAGTCATCTCAAAACCCTTCTCCCTCTCGGCTCCATTATTAGCCAGACTGGCTCTGGTTTGTGGTATTTGACACTGGTTAAACCCCACATTATCTGTCACATTTCACTCTGCCAATTAGTGGAGTTTAAATTAAAATGCAATGGCTGAGCTGAACTACAGAACATTCCCGTTAGCCTAAAACAAGTTCAATAGTTTGGCCATTTTCCTATTACTGTTTTTAAGTACAGATAACCTGCCACCAGCACATCTGTAGCTCTCTTCCTCTTAAAAGACCTCAAACTGCTTCCCAAAGATACGTCCGATCACCTCCCTTCTGGCTCAGCTCTCTCTCACTCAAAGAGCTTCCGTCCATCATTTTTGTTCCAAAACCCCAAGCCACATGAATCTTGTTATCCATGGGATCCAACTTTTTCCAGAATTCAGGGGGTTCTGCTCTTCTTTAAATAATCCATCATTATATGCCTTTGAAAAAATCACTGCCACAAGATATTATTTTGGACAAGAGATTGGCACGAACTGAGAAAGGATTGGGTGTTTATATGGAAAACAAGAACACCTACAAAATACATTGTGACAAGTTTCATTAGGGATATAAACTCCCATGCTTCAAGGCATAAACCAATCACTAATGATGGGGGTTAGGAAGAAACTTTCCCTATAGAGAAATTAATCCAAAATTGCTTACTAGTGGGTTCTTGGAAGCATCTGCTACTGGAGACTGTCAGAGCGGGAACGCTGGACTCAGCTGGTCTCACAATTTTCATGATCTGTGGTTTTGGTTTCTCTCTGATATAGCAACCATTTGTCAAATTCAGTTCTGGACCCAAACTTCTCCAAACTTTTGGTGTTTTTGGACTCAAGTGTTTCTTTTTCTCCTCTCCGCAAAATTTGGCCGAGTTAAAAATGAGCTTTGAGAATTAGTGTTGGCACAGGAACTTAATGATATGAACAAAAAAGTCCCTTAATCAAGTTCTTGATACACATTCTTTAACAGAGGCTGCTAGTGAGAGTCGAAGCTGTGATTCATCCATCATCGACAACCACACACAGTACAAAGCAGCCTACATACCGCCCTGCTGAGCATCATCTGCCTCGTGTGTATATTGCATTAAAAAAATAAGAGGGTGAAAAATGAAAACCTATCTAAACACAAATGCTGAATTTGCAGCCTCCAGCCTTATGCCAGACAAGCTGTTGATTTTAAAACTTGACATAGACAAAAGTGTTTAAAGAAACACCTCACTTGTGTTACCCATGCCACCTTCAGAATATTACACTGGAGAGGGATATTAATCATTTAAGTCACTGGTCCCTATTCATTTTGCCACTTCACATAGCTTGGTCAGAGTTATGAGATTGGTTGTACTCACTTCCAGTGTTTCAGTCACTGTCATAGCACTACTGTTTTGGTTTCCAACATTGCAGGGGAAAGGTCCAGGGGTTTGTTTGAGGTTGTTTTGCCTTGTGATGAGACTGACACTTTTCTTCTAGTGCCAGGGTTAAATCCTGCAGTCCTTACTCAGGCAATATGCCCACTTAGGTCAATGGAGGTTTTGTTTGCAAAAGAACTACAGCATGAGACTCATAAATGGCCCAATTCAAATTCCACTGACTTGGGATCAATGCCGCACACACACCCAAAGCCCCATGTTGTCAGTGGACTCACATAAGGTGCAGTTGCGAGTGTGACCAGGTTCCTAAACTGAGAATGCCACACTTAGGGCTGGCTACAAGAAAGACGGCAAACGAGCTCCAAAGCTGGTGGTCTACTCTGTAATTAGATTCACCGAGACAGTAACAAAAGGGCTTCTGCAGTCCCACACTGGTTAACCAGATGCCAGACACAGTCCCCTTTAGGCATCCAGCCCCTGGCTCCCATCCAGAGAAGCAGGTCTAAGATAGTGAGGGTTACCGAACACCTTATTCACCAGACTTCAGCTCCTTACCCTAGGTCAATATGAATCTCAGATTTCACGCAGACAGCATGCTTACAGTCAATCCCTAATAAAGACGTCTAAGGCTTATTATTAAAAAGAAAGAAGAGAGTTATGAGTGGTTCAGGAACCCTATGCATACAAGTAATTTTCAGTATTCATACATCAGGATCCTAGCAGAGCTGGTGAGGCTGCTGATCTGTAGAAGTCTCTCTGGAATCAATCCAAAGGGCGATAGTACGAGAGGCAGTTCAGGTGTAGAGTCTGTTAGAGTTTTCCCAAGAGAATTCCAGGATAATCCAAGAAACTACTTGGACATCTTGGTCCTGCGATTTGGACCTTCCCTGTTAAAGTTTAAGCAGACCGGAAATGAAAGGACCAAGCCTGAGGTTTCACTTTCATAGCTCTCTAGCCGGCTGACAAGCCTGCTCACAGCAATCCTCACAACAGGGCCTTCCCCCAAGGAAGAAAAGGCAATGCAAACTGCCTGTGGGCCTTTGCTTTGAAACAAATCTTCTATTTCCTAGGAGCACACAGGTAAACTAGTTACTCATTCACACAAGGTAATTAGCTGGTCCTCCATTTAAACAGAGATAGTTAAGCTGAAGACAAGACAGATAATATTATTGGTTTTCCTGCAGTAGCTCACATCTTTGATCTTCAGGTTAACTGATAATGGAAGGCAATTAAGATATGAAAGGGAATTAGCATCCACTAGCTAATCTGGTTACAATGTTAAACTTCTAACAAGATAAAGGGGGACATCAACAAATACACTTAGCAGCTACCTCGGATTTCTGTTACTTCAAATGAACGGGTTACTCATGGCTGGTCTAGTACCTCTCTGAAATTCACATGCAAGTGGATTGTCCTGATACAATTGTAATGCCTCTTGTTAAATTGTTATGGGCCACACACAGGTTGGCTGGTCTGCCAGTGTCACAATGAACTTGCCTGCATGTCCGTGCATGAGACTGACCTGGTGCAAGGATCCCCCTTGAACGGGCTACCAGCATCTCTAGATTCAGAGCTAACGATAGGAGAGGGAGGAGTTAACAGAATATCTGCTACTTCCCGTTCCATGCATGTGGGTGGATCCTTGACTACACCCCATCTTCCCAATACACTGAACCCATGTCAAGGAAAGGGCAGGTGTACCTGACTGCCCAAGGAGCAAACAGGGAGCCAGAACAGAGTTGAGAGTCTGCCCTGCTCCTGGGACATTACAGCTTCATGGCCAGTTACCTTAGCTGGATGGCAAGGTCCCACTGAGTTCAAGGAGACCAGCTACACAGCAAGGACCTGATTCTGCAGAGAGTTAACATGGAGCACCTTTATGCGTGTGAGTAGTCATATTGCATGCCTAAAATTAGACAGATGCAAGATCTAAGGTGAGAACAGGCTGGGGGGAGGAGGGAAGAGAATTTACTCTACATTTTTAGACACCATTTCTTTAAAAAAGCACCTCATTCTGTGAGGTCTCAGCTACTTGAGTGTCTGTTTCATTTACTGCCCTAACACAACAGGCTGCAAGCTGAGAATACTGATGCCATTGGAAAGCCTATTCTCTTCAAGACCAGCAGGATTTAGATTTTAACGGGTTAACTGTGACCTAGTATCCGGAAGGGGAAGTAGGATGCTTTTGACCAAGAACAACAAACACACACCATGGGGTTGTGCTGAAACACTGCAGTCGCCCTTCTGCCTGCAGGGATCTGTGCCATTACACTTCCAGGAGAAATAAAGGGGGAAATAAACTGAATCTCCTGGGGCAAATAACTGGCAATTTGAAAGTCTGCATCTTGGGTCTTTGCTTTGTTTCACTATAGACTAATGTCCCCGCCTTCCTAGATAAATTACACTACCAAGGGACAATTGATTCTTAATTCCTCCATCATATTTATGCTAACCTAATAGAACCCGACCTGACCCCATATGGTTTTTAACTTATAAATAAATCAGTCCACACCCAGGAGTATGCTTGTATTTTAAATAAAAAGCACACTTGATTTAACAGATTTCCAAAATAGATTCTGCTTAGTTCTAAAAGGTCCCTTTCTTACACATCCATACATCTCCACATCTGTATGGAATTCAAATTGTGTCCGATGCAGTAATGTAAAGATATCCTTTAACATCTCCATGTGATATAGGAATATCTACAAACAGGCACAGACATACTGGATCAGACCAATGTGCATCTAGCCCAGTACCTTATCTATGGCAGTGGCCAGCACCAGTTGCTTGAGAGGAAGATGCAAGATACCCCCTAGCACGCATTAATAGCATCACCATTTTACAGAGGGACCTTTTCCCAATCTGGGAATATCGCCAAGATCACTTCCAAAAATGCCCCCAATTCCTAGCTACTATAACTGTGGATACTCTCATTACCCACAGAGCGGCTAAACCATTCTCTGCTCCCTGTCTCGGTCCCAATATCCTCTGGCAATGCGTTCCACATTCTAGTGATGCATTAGATTAGATTATTTTCCTTTTATGAGTTTTAAATATTGCCTTTCATTTACTCTAAATGTCCCAATGTTCTTGTATTATAAGAGGGTAAATAGGAACCCCCTGTTCACCTTCTCTATTCTGTACATTATTTTGTCTACCTTTAGCATGACCCCCCCTTATTCACCTGGTCTAAAGAGAGTCAGTCTGTTCAATCTCATCTCATTCAGAAGTCTCTGATCATTCCAGGTCTCTGATCATTTTTGCTGCAGTCTGTGAAATCTTTCTATTCCTAGCATCTCCCTTCTGAGACAGGGAGACCAGAACTGAGACCAGTATGAGAGGACATACCATTGGATTTATACCAGTGTTTCCCAACCAGTGTGCCACGGCACACTGGTGTGCCGTTAGGCCTGAGCAGGTGTGCCATGGAATTTCTTGAAAAACTACTTGAAGAGTTGTGTTGGCTAATGAATATCCATGAGTTCATTTGGAGACTATATGGTGGTGTGCCTCAAAATAATTAAAAGGTATCAAGGTGTGCCATGGCAGAGAAAAGTTTGGGAACCACTGATTTATACAATGGCTTTATCTAACTTTCAGTGCTATTGTCTATCTCACGTCCTAATACAGGTCTTCCTTTTTGTCCATTGCTGCACATTGAGCAGAGACGTTCTTTGAGTTCCCCACAATCATAGAAATGTAGGTCTGGCCAGTACCTTGAGAAGTCATCGAGCACAGCCCCTGGATGATGCTCTTTTTCCTGAGTGGTTACAGTAAATTTAGGGCTGGTTTCTATCATTCCCTACAATGTGCATTACTTTGCATGCTCCACATTGAATTTCATCTGCCATCACGTTGCCCAATCACTTACCTTGTGCTCTTCTGAAGAAGTTCCTCACAGTTTGACTAACCTAAATAATTGTGCCACCTGCAGATTTTGCCCGCCCTTCCCCCTGTTCACCCTCTTTTCCAGATCATTAATAAATATATTAAACACCAATCCTGATGTAGAAACTTGCAGCACCCGCGGCTAGTCTCTAACCAAGCGGTAAATTGACCATTTATTCCTATTCTTTGCTTTGTGAGCCAACCTGTGTCTAATCCAGGACAATTCTTTACCTCCAGTGCTCTGACTACTTAGTTTCTCTAGCAGCTTCTTGAAGTGTTCTGTGTCAAATGCTTTGCACAAGGGTTGGGGCAGATTGCAAAATTGATGGGGGCACTGGGTAATGCAGACTGGGATGGACTGAGCCGTTGTTCTTAATTGAAATTGATGAGGAAGCAGTGTCGTAGAAGATGGATCTGCCATGGTTCTGTTCAGTCAGACACTCCAGTCTGTGTTCATTTCAGATTTGCATATTCCCCCTCCAGCAACAAAGAAAACTATGGCCTGAGAGATGCTGAACTAAAGGCGTCCTGATCAGAGGTACAACGGAGTCACAGACTTTGGGGTTATTCTGCCTATGGTTCCCTGGCAATTCTAAAAAATTGGGGGAGGGGAAAATTCTTTGGGGTTGAATGTTTTCGATTTGACTTCAAGTGGTTTAATGGTTTTTAAATAAAACTGAAGGAAAACTCCAAGTGAAAAAGCACTTCAAATTGAAACATGTAGATGTTTCATTTAGAAAAGTCAAACATTTTATTTTGACTCTTTTTTTTTTGGTGGGTGGGGTCTCTTTAACCTGCACAATTTGGCGAAAGACATGAATTGCAAAATGTTCTAGAGTTGTCAAACCTAGGCATTTTTTTCTGAAAAAAGTTTTAGCCGAGAAGTGTCACCCAGCTCCCCTTGTGATGTGATTGCCACACTGGCAACTGAAGTCTTGTGTTTATCCACATGCCAGGCAGTAGCCGGCTTTTCACTGCCTCCTGCCCTCATGCCTTCTGCTCAGACCTGGAGCCACCACCCTCTCGGGCCATGGGATTTGTTCAGACTGCAGCGTGGGACTTTCCACAGTGCTCAGTGCTGACTGAATTCTGGTCCCATTGCAGCCAGCGGTTGAATTCCCACTGACACCAATGGGAGCATCATGAGGCCAAAATTGAGAGCATCTGAAAATCCTGCACCTCATTGCAAGCACTGTGGGGAAGGCTCCAGAGACTTCACTAGGAGCAGGACCAAGCCCTTACCAGGGAAAATTATTAAACGATATTTACTGAAGGGAAGAAAAACATTTTAACTCAGAACAAACCCTAGTTCCTGTCTGTCTGCTGGACAGTGAAGAACCAGCAGAAGGTAACAACTGTTACTCATCGCCAACAGGGTCCGGATTCAGACCAGTAACCTTGAAAGGAGGGACTTCACTTGGCATGGCCTAGGCCTAAGCACTGGGCTGGGAGCCAGGAGGCCTGGGTTCTAGTCTTGGCTTTGCCACCCAACGGTTTGGTGACCTTGGGGATGTCCCTTCACTTCTCTGTTTGCCCTTTTGTAGAAATGGGGCTGATGACCTTCCCCCTCCATGGCACAGGGCTTTGAGTTCTGGGCAGTGGAAAGCTCTACGTAAGAGTATTTTATGCGCTGCTTTCCTCTTCCATCCTGCGACTCCACCCAGAACATTCTGCATCTCAGTCTCATTCCTCCAGATTTTCTCTGCCCTATTGTCAGGATCAAGCGATGTGTCCAAATTAATCAGATTGGCAAAGGAGCTGTTCTGAGAGCAGAGCAGGAACAGCTGCGTACTTGGTGTCTGTCATACAAAGATCACCAGGAAAGCCCTTATTTTCACTCACTTTAACTTCATCTTGGCACCTGACCCGAGCCCTAAGTTACTTGATGAGAGAAGTGTTCCTGATTTACAGGTACGAGCTTCCTTTCAGGGAACATGCCCCAGGAGGTGTCTATGAGAAGGATCCGTTCCATGTTGAGATGGGCCACAGCCAAACCCTGTGTGGAAATACCTGCATTTCACGCTTCTCTCTAATTCTGTGGCTTCTAAGGGTTGGTCTTGTAAGGTGCAGAGGAGCCACGGCTCTGCTGTAGAAAGAAAGTTAGGGAAGTGCTCAGCATCTCACAGGTGTGAGCTCTCACAGAGATCTCTCAATACAGAGCCAGTTACTATCTTTATGGGAAAAGAAATGCAGCCTTACCCATTAATGAATGTCTCTCCCCCGCCTCTCCGAGGACGGTCGGTAAATATAAACATCCCCCTTTTGTATCAGAGACTTACAGAGAAGTGACTTGTGCAGGTTCACACACTGAGTCAAGGGCAGAGCCGGGAATGGAAGCTGAGCTTTCCCAAAAAGCCGCTAGTGATTTTGGGTGCTGCAATTTTGGGGTACCCAGCCCAAAACCCTTGAAAGGAGACAGACTGCCAGAAAGTACTGAGTGCCTGCTGTCTAAAAATCAAGGCCTGTTGAGCCATCTCAAACCAGGCATCGTAAACCACCAGACACTTTTCAAAACCTGGTCAGAATCCATGAGTTCTGTCCTCACTCCTAGTCCCTGCGTCCATGACACAGAGTCTGAAGAACATGTGAGCCACTCTGAATTTGCTAGCCTCAAGACAGCGAGGAAAGATTCCCGTTAATGTTTCAACATATCCAGGTTGGCCTCACTCCACATCAGTCAGACATTCATCTTGGATTTGTGCCTGCCCTTTGCAAATAACAAAAATTCTTCAAAATGATTAATTGTCCACAGATGTAATTAATTATCCCGAGTACTGAACTGAAAGGACAGACTGATTTTACTCACTGAATCCTTAGGGAACACCAATTGCTTTGCCATCCTTTCTAAGCCTTCCTTGGAGTTAAAAATAGGAAGTTTAATATGCAGTGTGCGGGATTTTTTTTCCCCTATAAGGAAAACCCAGGGGAGGTTTCAGTTCCACTACAAGCTTGCAAGGTCCTGCCGTCCTAGAGAATGCGGTGACATTTAGTGCCTCTCCAAACATGCTAGTCTCAGTTCAATACCAGTAGGAACCAGGAACAGGCTTTATCAGTGATGAGAACTGATTAAAAGGTTTCTGCAGAAGCTTTTTAGGCCTAGAAATCTCTGGTGAAATGAGGCTACAATGCACCAGAAGGGGCTGAAGTGAGGCAGGCCAAGGACCCTTTGTTTAAGGCTGTTGGTCCCAGGTCTCTGGTTTGGCTGAGCAGTGCTTGGCATCAGGCCAGAGGAGGGGGTACAAAGGTGGCTTTAAGCCACTTTGGTCCACGCTCCATTCAGACACTGGGCCAATCTCCTGAAGGCTGCTCTAACCTGTGTTGGCTACTAATGGCCACCAGGGGAAAAGCTGGCAGTCAGCGATTACTGGGGAGAAGGGAGACACGGCCCACCTGCCCATCCCTCAGCCACACCCACAGGCACTAGCAGCCAGACCAGAGCCCACCTGAGGATTCCCCAGTGCAGGGAGGGGGAAAGGAGGTCTCCTGTCGTTGGCTGAGGTGACTTCAGAGCCACGTTGTGTCGCCTGAGCAGAGCAAAACAGCCCGCATGCCAGGCAGGATCTGCCTCCCACCATGTAAGCAGTTTTGAATATTTTTCTCCAGCCACCGTACAGAAGATAATCTGTGGCTTGATTTATGGATGTTTGTAAAGGGCTTTGAGATCCCCAAGTGGAAGGTGAAAGATCAAGTGTTGCGCTTCCTATTTACAAGCATCCATAAATCAAGCCACAAAGTTCTGCCCAGGATGTGGGAAGAAGCTTCATTTCCATTTTGTCAATGGGGAAACTGAGGCATAGAGCTGATCAAGTGACTCATCCAGGATCACTCAACAGGGCTGTGGAAGAGATGGGAGTAGAACCCAGATCTCCTGTCTCCCAAACCTCTGTTTTAATCATTGGCTTCTCCTCTCCTTAAACCACATGATTCTATTGCCCCTAAATCCTCTTCTTATTTATGTTCTGCCATTATAGCCCCTTCTGCATTAACAATCAATGTATTCCTCTCTCTTAACGCTTGTCTTAAATCCTCAAGGAATGTCAGTGGCCCATTGAGGGTTGGAGAATCATAGAAACGTAGTACTGGAAGGGACCTCAATAGGTCATCTAGTTCAGCCCGCTGCACCAAGACAGGAATATTTAGACCATCCCCAACAGCTGTTTGTCCAGCCTGCTCTTAAAAACCTCCCATGATAGAGATTCCACAACCTCCCTAGGTAATTTGTTCCAGTGCTTAACTACCATGACAGGCAAGAAGTTTTTGGAATATCCAACCTAAATCTCCCTTGCTTCAATTTAAGCCCACTGCTCCTTGTCCTGCCCTCAGGGGTTAAGGAGAACAATTTATTACCCTCCCCTTTATAAGAAATGCATGTGTGTGAAAACCCTGCTACCAGCACTCACTGTGGTGTTTTCAATTAAGGATCTGGATGTATTTCTATTACTAACCGCACATGGCAAGGGTCTAGAACTCAGGGCACAAATCATTTTGTGCTTTGGGCACACACACAGACACACTCTCTCTCTCCCTCTCTCTCTACTGGCCCCACCTTGGAATGAGAAAGACATCTTCCAGTCTATCTCCACTGGAGAAATGGGCAAAGCGCTGTGCTGCCTGAGAGCAGGGAAAGCACGCAGCCGTGCTAGGACTTCACCACAAATGCTACTACACCTTGGTAAGAAGGGTATAAAGTAGTTGTGAAACTTCAGATCCCACATCATCCACAAGAACAAGATGCCCCCAAGACATGGCAGAAAGCGAGGGTGATAGCAATATCAAAACCAGGAGAGGACCACTCCCTCCCAGCTAGCTACCAATTGAGATCACTTCTGAGCTGTGCTCACAAACTTCCCGAGCAACTAGTTCTTCAATGAATCATGCCCAAGCAGAGCAGGTTTGAGTGATGACCAGGCTGGCTTCAGACCTAATACAAGCACCGGTGACCAAGTTCTTGCTCTTCCCATCTATATGGAAAATGGAAGGAAAAGGAGGGGCTGCATTTCTTGACTTGACAGCAACATAGGATACCATCTTGCACGGTGGCCTGCAGGTCTAGATGTCAAAGATGTTACCCTGATGGGTCGCTATGGCTGTGGAAATGATGCTTTGGAAGAAACAATTCCACGTGTTGCTAGGCAATACATTGAGCTGGTGGAAGCTCCTGGAGAGTGGAACCCTCTCAGCTGGGTTCTTGCCCCAACTTTTTTCAACACATTTACAAATGCCCTGCCCCCAACAATCTCAAAGCCACTCAAGTATGCAGATGACATCTGCCTAGCTTCACGAGACAGAGACTGGAAAAAGATTAGGAACAACCTGAGCCAAGACATGGCAGCTTTCAATGGCTGCTGCAAGAAGTGGAGACTTAAGCCCAGTGTGTCCAAAACAGCATCGTCATGCTTCCATCCCAAATCACACCGATGCTTCGTGAGAGCTCAACATCTTGAATGGCAAATAGCTGGCATGACCCAAAGCTAGGAGAAACTAACTCACCAAGCCAGCTCAAAAGATTAAGAGCAGAAATGGTCTCCTATATAAGCTTGCAGGCTTAACCTGGGGACCTAAGGCACACGCACGGTACAGCTCGGCACTAACTTTCTGCCACTCAGTGGGACACCTACTGAATGGCTTTTCATTTGTGTTGCTCTATTAGGCAGGCTATCCAGACCCTACACTGCTGACCCAGAGGTGACTGAATGGTTAAAACAAGTTGGATGCCTGTTAAAGCCCTTCTTATTTCTCTTTTGACTTATACACACCTATTTTATCTTCCTATTTTCTACTTTGTCTTTTTTTTAAATTTCTCCACCATCTTTATTTTGCCACTTGTGCATTCGCAAAATAAATCTCACACAGGCTGTATGCAAAGTCAGGAAAATGTCATTAGCATCCAGGCCCGTCCATTACACAACACAGAAATTTTGTTTTGCAAATGTCACATTTTCAGTGTCAATTGAGTTTTATACAGAATAATGTCTGAAGAACTGGAGTCTGGCTGCCTTCTTCCTCCCACCCCATCCCCATCGTAAAAGCAGGATGTTTGTGTGAAAATGAGACTATTTTAACTAAAAAACTGCCTTATTCAGGAACAGACACCGACAAAATTTCACTCTCTCTCTTGCTCCGGTGCTAAGGAGATATTCGCTGAATGCTTCCTGGCTAGCCAATGTACTAGGTGCGATCACACAAACTCGAGTGACTCATGGTATGTGGTGACAGATGTCACAAACCTAGTTACAGACCTTGCTGTGTGGATGGGCCCAACAAGTCCATATAACTAGTCCAAAGGCTTGGGCTCTACAGATGGAGATGTTTAAGGCCTGTCCACATTGCAGCTTTTAACCATGTCATAACAGGGGTAGGACGCACCAATGTCGTAACTAGGCCTCTGAAATTGTTATGACTGTACTATACATAGATTCTTTGAGGGAGTTTATGTGCCACATATTGGATAGGAGAATTGCTCTTTTCCTTCTTTCATGGCTGAATGGCATCACATTAGCTAGCAAACCCTGCTAGCTTTTTTATTTTCAGTTGACTAATGTATTTTGCCCTTTGAAGCATAACGGAGAAGTTTTGCTTATCCACAGGGGGAAACAAAAGGCTTTGACTAATTGAAAAATGCAGCCCAAAAAGAGACCATGAATTGCACATGCATCTCTGGCGGAAAGACCAAAAACCCTTGTTTAAGTGACACATGCTTAAATTATTTTTGTTTCAGTTGCACCTCAAGGCGGCAAACGAAGGAGCAAAGGAGAGGAAAAGAGCAACGCGAAAAAGAGCGTCACTTGTTGTGGTTAAACAGCTCTGCCCTGGCATGAGATGGTTCGACGGCACGTCTAGATTTTACTGCAAATAAAGCTTTGTCTTTCCATTGCACCTTCCATCCACGCATCTCAAAATCGCTCTACCAACACTGACAAATTAAGATAGGGCCGAGCCCCTGTCGATATCCCTCCATTTTACAGCTGGAGAGGCCATGGCACAGTCACAGGGAGGACCTGATTTCCAGAAGTGCTGCATCCCCACAACTCCAGCCTAGTCTACGAGAAGTCAGAGCCATTGAAAAGGATTTGCCTTGGAGCCTACCAGTGACCAGGTTTTGGGTGCCCAACTTGAGATGCTTTGTGTCTGATTTGCAGAAATGTGGAGCACCTAGAATCGCAACTGACTGCAGATAAGTGCTGGACACCCACAATTCTAAGACCCATGGGGGGAATTTTCAGTGGGGTACCAAAAAATCCTGAGGCACACAAAAGTCAGCGACCACTGGACTGCCTCAAGCCGTACAACAGCCAGAAATAAAAGGATCTGGAAGTTTCACCTTAACTAGGAGAAGGACAAAAGTTGTTCTTTTAAAGAGCTAAGGACATCAGAAACACTGAGCCGATTAGTTCAGGTTCACCCAGCTCAATATGTATTTCCCTCCCCTTCCTTTATAGGCTCGGTTCTGGCTTGGAGCACAGGGGTTTGGAAATAGGAGAACCACTGAGTCCAGCCGTGAGATCAGACTGTCCTTCCGGAGTCCTGTCCAAACCACCTGAGTTGTGACGCTGACATTCCAATACAAATGATCTCACCAGAAGGGTTATGTGGCTCTCAGGTGCAATGGATCATCCCCATTTTTCTTTAGCTCTTTAAGGAAAGCCTGTATCAAGGCCAGCTTATTTTATTGATAGATGAACTAGCTGATCTTTGCATGTTAGTAAATTCTCAGTGGAAACAATATGCTTATTACTCACTGTCTGATTAGCTCAAAGGTCTTATATCCCACTGTGGAAACTAGCCTTGGTTGGAGGGGGGAAATGGTATTTTGGTCCTACAAAAAAAGTTAATAATGAAAATGCTTTCATTGAAATTTTTCTTAATTTTTTTTTCCTTTTTTGGTCAAAAACATTTTTCCCCAAAGTTCAGCAATTCAGATTTTTTTTTTTTTTGGTTTGTTCGTTTTTGTGAAAAACCTGAAAAATTTCATCAGAAACAAATGTTTCCTGCAGAAATTTGTGTTGTAACAAAAAAGTCATTTTTTGTCAAAAATACCTTTTGAGAAAAAACATTTGGACCCACTCCGGTGAAGCCCTTGTAAGCCTTTGAAATGGAACAGCTGTGCTTTGACAGAGCAGTGGCTGAAAGCAAAGATACCAGGGCTCAGCACGCATAATTTAGCTGTAAGGTTCACACACCATGAACCTTGAGTGATCACTGCTCAAATCCCACCAAGCTAAAGCCTCAGAGATGAAAGTGCTGGGTAGAAGAACGCCACCCCTCACGGAGAAGGAAAAAGATCAACCCTGGAACATGGGCTGGGGTCCTGCTATTGTCATGTTTCACATCAGCAGCCTGTGAAACTTCCAGGCCAACACGGGCTGACCTTTAAGTGCAAGAGGCTTTAGGACTCCAAGCACAATGCAGACAATTGGTGGCTCAGGCAGACTTTTGCTTTGAAGTCCAACTCGGATACGGACACAAGCGATAAATCGCAGATCAAAATTTCACCCAAGTGATAGGTCAAGGCATTTGGACCCAGGGTTCTGGTTCAGCCGGTTATGGATCCGGGTCTAAATGTTCCCCTGAAGAGTTTGGAGATGTTTAAGGGTTTAGGCCTACTGCAGAAGCAAGGGTCAACAGACACATTTGGATTCCAATCTGGATGGGAGCATCCCCATATTTCAGGGGTATCTGGATTCAGAGCATTATTCCCATCTCTGCACCACTCCCACCCCCTGAGAAGCAGAGAAAGAATTTTACTGAGTAATGACACATTTTTACAGAGCTGTGAACACAAGTGCTTTAAAAAACAAACAAACAAACAAGCCCCCGAACACACCACCCACACCCAATAGCCTAGTGTTGTAAATGTTACTACGCACGAGTCAGTGTGTTACATACTACACCCACTGTGGTTGATGTAGCAAGGAAGGGTGAAGGAGGACACGTGATTGGCAGCACACCTACCCATTCCTAGAAAGGCACGCTCATCTCTGCACCACCACATCTCCTTCGCACTAGCTCCCTGCCCGCTTGTCAATACAGAGTGACCTGAACAGCAACCACTGTTCTTCCACAGAACGTTTTACAGGAAATTCTGATACTTTTCAGGTTTTGACAAACCAAACCATTTTCATTTTCCCCCCATCCTTTCCTCGCTTCTGCCCATCTCCCCTTTCCCAGTGGCAAAATGGACACAAAGGGGATGGAGCAGAGAACAAAGAACTAAAAAGAAAAGAAAGAAATTCAGTTTTAAATTAGAACAATTCAAAGTGGCCGTCAACACGCTTAGGCTTGAAATTAGATGAAGGTTTCTATCCAGCAAAGGAGTGATGTTCCGAAACAGGGGAGCAGTGCAGGCATAAAACCAAAGTCGCTTCAAGACTGAGCTTGATAAGTTTATGGAGGGGATGGTCTGATGAGACGGCCTATAATGGCATGTAGCTGATCTGCGACTGCTAGCAGCAAATATCTTCAATGGCCAGAGCCTAGGTGGGGAGGGCTCTCAGTTACTGCAGAGAATTCTTGCCCAGGTGATCTTGCCCACATATTCAGGGTATAAGTGATCACCGTATTTGGGGTCGAGAAGGAATTTTCCTCCGGGGCATATTGGCAGAGACCCATGGGGGGCAAGGGGGTTCGCCTTCCTGTGCATTATGGAGCATGGGTCACTTGCAGGTTGAAACTAGTATAAATGGCAGAATCTCTGTAACTTGAAGTCTTTAACGCATGATTTGGGGACTTCAGGAACTCAGCCAGAGGTCAGGGGTCTACTCCAGGAGTGGGTGGGTGAGGTTCTGAGGCCTGCGATGCGCTGGAGTGTTGAATCTGCTGTCTCTGGCGGAAGCCATCCTTGGTGCTTGCGTAGCACCTTTCATTTAGGCATTTCCAAGGCAGTTCCAATACGATTATGCAGCCTCATAACACCCATACGGCATGTGTAACCTATGGGGAAACTGAGGCATGGAGTGACATGGGGCTCAGTTTCACAACCCTTCCAACAGCAAGCCCATTAACTTTAGGATGAGCAAACACGTGGTGACTGTGCCAGATCTGGGCCTCACTCAGCTCCCTGAGGCTACTGAGCGAGTCAGCGACAGAGACAGAGACTGGGGATTGCCATCTAAAGTGAGGAGGCCACGTTCCACTGACAGTTAACTGGGGCGAATCCCAGCTCCTTCAAAGTGAAGTAACTGCAGCGCCTTCATGTAGGAGAACAGAATCTGCCCTACAAGGTGTTAAATTTCAACTCCATTGTTAATAAAAACGTTCCTAGCATTGCAACAGTGGTAGAAATGTGCTCGGGTGGAGGTCTATTGGCAGGTGCGTAGCTAGTAACCTGAACTTTGTATATGCGCCAGCTAATTCATTGCCTTCTTGTGCCTATCATCATCTCCCAAGGTGGACCTGTCACCTCAGCCCACAGTGATCACTAACATAGCTGCTACCGTTAATGACGGAGCTCCAGCGGCTCTTAATAAAAGACCAGATGAAAAGTAAAAACCCTGGGCTCCCACAGAATAGCATTCTCTGCTGGGGTGGTATATGGCTTCAACAACCAGCCATGTGCTGGGGTACGAATGCTCAGAAAGAGAGATTCATACTGGAGAATGAAAAACAACTGTGGATTAATTCAGATTCATGAGTAAACACATGCCCGGTCAATGGACTCCCACGACAGAATGGGGGGAGATTAAAAAGTAGCCCTTGGCTAATATCTGAGAATTAATACGCTACCTTTCTCCTCTCTTTCTCCCTCCCTCAGAGGGCTCACACAATTCAGTGAAAGGAAACACTAACCGCACACTACAGAACTTCAAAACAATCCCTTTCCCAGTGTACTGGCCTCAGGGAAGAGTGTGACCGAGGATGCATATTTGGTTGAAAAAATAAAATTTAAAAGAAGCACCTAAATTAAGTTTTCACAAACCTTGATCTTCATGGAAATGTTCCTGTGATTTATTTTTAAAAGCGTTTGGCGCTGTCTCTTCCTCTCGCCACCATGAGTACGTCACCCTCTCTACATCCTCCCACTTGGGCCATCAGAGAGATTAGAAGCTTTGACCACTGACATCTTTCCACTTGAGTCAAAGAAGCAGAAGGCATCACAGGAGTCATTCCTGATTCTCTTATATGGACCAGCCACAAAAGGGGAAGAAAGCTGCTCTGCATGAGCAGGGGTGGTACAAGCTAGCCTTCGGTGATCTGTGAATTCAGATACTAAGATTGTGTTAAAGCTCATTTCTACCATCTTTTCTCATGCAGACTGGCAGACAGCTGAGGAAGCGCTTAGAGTTTTCCATGCATCAGCTTCAAAGAGCGTGTGCACTTTTTGCTGTTAAGCACTATGTCTCTTACTGTTACTACTGATCAAGCCAGGCTTCAGGGTTTTCCCCCTCAATGGGCAGAGACTTTTGCTAAAGTGTTTCTACAAAACAGGCTGTGTACAGGCTAATGTGCATTGGTTATTTGAATGTTGTAAAGACAGAAGCGCTCCCTAGAGTTTTACAAATGCTGCAAGGGAACACAAAGCTTCACAGTAGTTCTGGACTGTGCATACGCACCCCATGTATGCTGCCAGTTTCCCTCCTCTATTGCATCCTCCAGAATTATTTCTGTCCATGCCTAGGGGGTGTAAAATGCTACTGTTCAGACAGAGGCGTGCACTACACAGGTGGTTACACATGGCACAAGCCAGGAGGAAAGGTGATGCATCCAATGTGAACTGGATGGCTCAGTCACAAGGTCATAGTCCTCACAGCCACAATTCACGGCCTGATTCTCCACCTCCCTGCACCTTGGGCAGGTATCTATGCCTGGCTCAAGTGGGTGCAGAACACCACTACTCTGATCTGGTCATATTTTACACCTGGTGTAGGTGACAACACAGGCAAGGAAGAAGGCAGCCCCTTGATGTCGGTGGGAGTCAACCTCTCACGCTCACTCATACAGAGCTCAGGGGGCTAGGATGTTACCAGAGGCAAGGAACGAGCCATGAGCGGGATACATGGTACCCAACAAGATGAACGAGCAGATGGCCAGACATTACGGGCAGGTACCAGCTGCTGCCAGACCAGTTTTCACCAGTGCATGAATTGAATTCAGGATGTTGAATTCGAGTGGGCCTGGCTGCAGGCGCCTGGCCTACGCTAATGCTCTCACGGAGAGGCTAGCAGCTGCTGGAGTTGCCCCAGTCTTAGCCATACATAGTATTTGCAACCCCGAAAGTTAAAATCATGGGTCAATTCCTCCCTAGCCCCAAAATCACCAGATTAAAGGACACAGAAAAAGATGAAGTAATGCTTTTTGAAATCCCCTGACTGTTGAATGCCCTGCTTTTCCTTCCCACTGTGGGTGAGACACTGCAGCATTATCACATCTCATGCATGGATAGAGAGAAGGGAAATCTGCCCCCACGTCAATTAATTCCACACCCTCCGCCTGCCCCTTGCCCCCCACCACATGCACACACACCCCTCAGCCCCTCATGCAGCTGAGGAGGCTCTTTGTTTGGCTCAGTGAGTTACTAATCTATTTATTTAGCACTGTTGAAAATTGATCGGCAGCCTGAAAACAGACGCGTTGCTCACGCAGCAACAGGTACAGCTCAGCTCAGCGCAAATCTCCCCCGGGCATGAGACCCTAGAACGCGACAGGGAGCGAACGGCTTGAGCAGGGTTCTGCTAGCCAGAGCAAGAGATGTTCACCCAGCCAGATTCCAGACATGGACGGCTGAAATCTCCCCTGCCTGGCACTTTCTGTCACCAATTATGCTTGGGCAAAATAGTTCTGAAGTGCCCCAGATCGCCTGTGGCAGCACTTTGCACAGGTATCCCTGGGCCAGTGAGCGATAGGTCACACACATTACACGGGATGTCTGGCTAGCCCCCACCCCTAGAGCAGATCTTCCCTTAGACATGGACTCCAAAAGCCCTGTCACAGTTAATGGTGATTGTCCACATCCTGTGCATTGTAGTGGTTAGTGACACACGCTCAGATTACAAGTGTCGCCTTGTGTTGTGACTGGGCAGGACAAAGAGTTGGGCAGGATTTATCATATAGTTTTGCAGCAACCACACATGGGTCCAATCCTGCATTGGCCGTAAAATCAGGGGCCAGGCTCCTAAGTCAGTTTGTTCCGCAGGATAGTATAGTTGGGCCCTTGTTCAGATGGAAATGCTCCTCGTCAGGAAGCTAATTAGCCATTTTTTGTTTGTTTCTGCTAATCAGTACAACTTTGATGGTGAGTCTTCCTGGACCTAACACTGCTTCAGTAATTAGTTTAGCCCCTCCAGCTAAAAGTAGGAGATTAGCAGCGAGATTCCATATGTAAAACAGTTGAAAATGCCAGCTGGCTGATCAAGTATAAAGAGACACGGCAATTCACCTGTCAGACTTATTGGGGGGTAGTAGTGTGGTCCATAGATTACATTACTACTATTGTATTTTCCAGGAGAATGAATTTTCCATTGGCAATAATTTTATAAGAGCAAATAAGGCTGCCAGGCTAGCCTTAGCATCTTTCTGTAGCTATCCATGTTTAAATTAGTGCCATTCCTGGACAATATGAAGGAGTAAGTATTTCACCAATCAGTCAAGGGAACAATACCTGTGTGCATCATGTCAGCACCACATGGAGTTCTGCACATCTGTCCTCTGTCCCACCACATCTAATACAGAGCCCTGTTAGTGAATAGAAACTTTTTATATGTTAAAAGCTTTCACAATTTGTATATGCTAATGAAAATCCTCTTTATGTTGTGTATTTATATATTTAGCACCTTATTCCTATTGAAACTGAAAAGATTGGTCTTTCAATTGAACCTAAGTGAGCGAAGGGAAAATGAATTCAATAATGGAATGTGCATAATCTTTTACCCGACAGTACTAATATAGCCCAGGCATCCAGGGAAGGGACCCCCTTGAAACTAATAAACAAAAGAACCCACAGAGTAATTATGTATATGTAATTATATATACGACTAGGTAAATGATAAAGGGCTGCTTATAATCCAGTTGTGTTCTGTAATCAATAAGGGATATTTGTTATTGCACTTTTTTTGTGATTTCTAAAAAAATGACCCATTAAATTATTTTTAACTCATTAAGAGGGGTTTTTTTTACTAATAATAAACAAACTAGAAATTATTTTAACTTATCAGTCCTGTAAACTAAAGACACCATAAAAGAAATTCCTTGAGTAAAATAAGGTATCTAAAACAGTACACATCCTGGGAAAATAATTTTTAACTTAAAAAAATAATTGCTTTGTCTCCCACCCTGTAAAAGGACAGCGGTTTGGGGAGTTAGTTTGGGAATGAAACTGTCAGCATCCCCCCCAGTTAGAGAGGAAGGAGAGAGGGGCTGGCTCTCCATCTTTCACAAAGAGTGGGATTGTATGTTGTTTTTCTGTATAGCGCTGTATTAGTCTTTGACTGACAATCTTTGATTAACCAGTTTCATTTGAACTTGATATTTTGATAATCGTGCATAGTTATTAAATCCAAACATGTGGCAACCCATTACGGTAGCAACTCTGAGCTGTGACAGATGTGGTTGGAACTGTACAGATCTGGCTGGCGGTTCTTGCTCACATGCTCAGGGGCTGGCTGATCACCATTTTCAGGGTCAGAAAGGAATTCTCCCCCGATCAGACTGGCCGGGGCCTTGGGTTTTTTTACCTTCCTGTGCAGCAGGGGGCAGAGGTCACTTGCGGGGATTATCAGGGTATATCTCACCATAGTAAGGGCCTCGGGTGTTGGTGCACCTCCGTCCATCCTGGGCTCTACCTGTGACACTCCACAGTTTAGTCTGCAGAGGCCTGTAATACTGGCGTCTAATCCAAGCAATTGGAGTCAATACAGGGGAAACTGGGTGGGGTTTAGGGGCCTATGATGCACCAGAAGGGAAAATGAGAGGATGGGGTGCTCCCTTCCAGCTTTAAACTCTGTGACATGGGGATAGGAATTCAATACCACACCCTGCTAGCTGAATGCGTGTTCTGAGAAATCATGGACCCTGCTGGGATTTTATAAGGAACACTCTGAACCTTTTAAACCAAAAGAAATCAGAACAGACACCACGTGGGAGCCCTTGAAGATTTCCTTGTGGTCTCTTATTATATGGCTAGATGCAGGAATCATTCTAGGAGCACTGATTGTCCCAAGTCCCTTAGCATCGCCTCCCTCCAGCCTCCCGCTGCACGAGAGATCCCCGACATGAGACAAGCAGGGTCTGGCTGGCACACGGCCAGGCACCACCGAACCCCTCACCAAGGGTCAGTCCCAGAAGGGGCGAGGTGGAATGGCCAGGCGTGATGCTCGGCAGACACACAGGGAGGGATTCGCCCACAAGTGGGCTGTGGCACTGCTCTGGGGCCGACCTTGCCCCTGCAGTCCCATCCTTACCTACCCAGAAGGGTCCATGCTCCCACCCCGCCTTCCTCTCCTCCTAGTGCACAGGGAGCACCTGCAGAGCAGGGGTACCCGGGCTGTGCACGGTCCCTGGGCAGCTCCCTAAATCCTGCTCTCTTTGGGCAGCAAGGTACATGGCCAGTGTGGGGCCTTGTCTCTCTGCCCGCAAAGGGGCCACTTTTGCAGAGAAAGCACAGATAAAAGGGAGAGCACAGGGGCTCCTTGTGGCCACGCTCCGAGCCAGGGATGGGGCAGGCCCACAGCAGCCGGCCAGCTAGCTGGGCAGGGGCCAGCGCAGTGAAGGCCTGGAGCAGCAGTTCAGCAGGGGCAGGGCTGGTGTGTGGTGCAGAGCAGCATGAATGCAGGGCCATTGCAAAATCCACAGCTGAGGGATCAGCGGGGCCTGCCTCGAGCCTGGCCGAGCCTGCTCTGCGGACAGGAGGAGCTTGCTGGCTGCAGTTGGAGAGGATTCCTTCTTTCAGGCTTTGTCCCCTTCTCCCAGGCTTAGCACTAACCTCCCCCTCCTGCAGAGCTGACGACACTGCGCTCCCCGCTCAGCCAGTGCAGCTATGCCACAGCGTCTGAGTGCCAGGTGCCCAAGGGCAGAGTTTCCAAAACTCCTGCTGTTGCAGCCTGAGCTCTGCAAGAGATGCAGGAAAGCAGCTTCCGTCCGACAGGAGCGGAACAGAGCTCCGATCGGATCAGCCGAGGCGGCGTCAGAGCTGGGCTGCTGCTCACAGGCCTCGTTTCAAGTCTTGGCAGTGGTAATGTGCCGGATGCTGGCTGGACAGCATCCACTCTGCTGTATCTGTGTAAACTGTGGCTTTCCTGGGCACAGATTACCCCGACTTCAGACACAGCTCAGCAACACCAGTGCAACCTGGGTCTACACGAGGGGTTTGCACTGATGTAGTTAAAAATTCCAGCAGGGATTTAGGGCCCAATCCTGCAAACTCTCATTCAGGGGACCTGATTCTCCACTACTCTTCCACCATGTAGAGTCATTTACACCTGTGCAGAGTGGGTGTAAGATACGACCATGTCTGAATGGCAACATTTTACAGGCATTTTGCAGAGCGGTACCTCCGCAGGACACAAGGCAGCAGAAATCACTATGGTTTGGAGCTTAACCCTTGCAAACCCCAGCGCAAGGACCCCTTGCGTTCAGCAGTGGGCAGCAGAGACACAGCGACCAGAGCGACTGATCATGCGGAGTGTTCATTTAAAAAACATCTGAAACGTAAAAACTTCTCAGCATAGCGCCCTGGCCCCGCAGTACTGACATCGCTTATCTTATACCACTGACTTAATACACACAAATCTACACACATCAGCAGTGCTAGCTAGAACTGAGAGCACCTTTCCTTATCATGGACTTTTTAACTTGACTCTGAAAAGGCAACATAAACTTGGTTGGCTACCTGGGATATTCCCACAGAAAACTTATTTCACCAGCATTCAACGTTTCACCATGGCAACTCATTAGCCAGTATGGGATCTACATCCAAATTAGTGATCAGTAGTGTAGTTGGAATTGTACTTGATGTATAGGATAAAGGAGCTTCAACCTACAGTAACACCAACAGTCCAGTGCCCCACTAGAGCACTTTCCATGGGAGGGGCTCAACACGTGTTACAAGCATCCGTTCGTTATTACACTTCATAGCCCCTGTGGTCCCCAGAGCCATCTTATGGACAGGGAAATTTAGACAGAGGCCAATGGAAATATCATCAAGAGCAAACTGAAGATTTAGGACTTCTCAGGAATTTCAATTTTGCAGCATACTTAGCTTGCAGAAAGCTTGTGTTCAGGTTCTTCTATAATAATTAATTATTGTTGAGATGGACAATAGAGACAGTGCACCACTCCCCTTGGGTGTATAGCCACTTATGGATCTAAGGGTCCTTTAACCATGGGGTGGCCTCATTAGATTGGACGTGCTGTGTGGTTACCCTGGTTGAGTGCACCTATTGGCTACTTACACTATTTACACTAAGCCTACTGAAAAATAGAAACATTTGCTAAATATCTGTGCACAAAACAGTCTACAAATTATGATGAAAATTTTCCAGAGAGTTTTTCATAAAAAAGACTGAAGTTCAGATGTCATTCCTTACCATGCACTTACTCCAATTGCACAAATGGTCAGAGTACATAACAGTTTTTTCCACCATTCATCACTTTATTTTAGGCTGGCTGTTTCTTATAAGTACAAGGAGTGGGGGCAGGGTAGAAAAGACTACTGGTATAATTTAAAGCAAAAAAGAAAATAAAAGTTGAATTGAAAACTTTTGCTGTAAGGATGAGCATGTGAAGGGCATGAAATTTAGCAGAAGTAGCAGACTGATGAGAATATTTTCAGTTTCCACAGGGTTTTTCATCCTAAAGGATTCCTAATCACTTCAGATATAAATGCAGCTACCACTGGGGCAGTGGGCAGAAGCCATCTAGTAAACAGCACACACTGAGATGGGCTAAGCCAGAACCTTAGATCTGAACCCTTTCTGAACTTGTGGCAACGTTTGGATCCAGATCTGAATTTTCTCTTTGAGCCAGTCTCTGTAACAGACTTGAGCCAGAATCCCAGGTCAAAATACACTGAACATTATCAGTGTTTCACAAGCATGGCAGAGAGATTAAGTGTTCAATACAAAAGCTCCCTACTCAGACTCCAAATCATCCTAATATAACAATGGTTGAAATATCTGTGACTCTCTCTTGGTCACACAAATGATGTGTGTGTTGTTTTAGTCTGAGATCAGCTGCTCTATTAATATAATGTCCCCGCAGGTGCTCAGCAGCTCCAGTCAGCAACTTCATTGCAGGCTGCCTTTGAGTAGCTTTGCCAGACTGAGCATCACGCAGGTATTACACTGGAAGCCATGGACGATGATCGTTACTGTTCTCTGTTACAAAAAGGAAAGCAGAGCCGAGTGGGACTGGGCGTTTTTGATTAGCACATGTGCAATGCCTACTTTAGGAACATTTAGAGAGCTCTAGCTCTGCTTAGACAGAGAATTCTTGGCTCCATTTTGAAGCAGGAAAGAGAAAAATCCTGCAAAGTTACCCTGAATTAATTTGTTATCGATGCAGCATTTTAACATGGCTAATTTCAAGGCCCTTAGGGGAACACGGAGTCTAGAGTTATTACCAGTTTGCTTCATCATAAATTCTTTCTAAAATGCCTAGAACAAAATCTATCCCCAAATTAGATCCACACTATGCTGCGGAGGAGATGACTATGCACATTAGATTCACATGTTTGCAGGCACAGGGTATATTTTCTGAAGAATGCTGTAGTTGTCCATTAGCTGCAATCAGAAGGCATCTCTATGCCCTGACTGTACCATCCAGGATGATAAATGAGGACTCAAAGGCATCTTCAAGAGTCTTGGGTTTGCTATACAAAGTTTAAAACTTGCAGCAATTTCTCTGTCCAGTAGAAGAGAAGATTGTATGCACTACTATGCAAGGAAAGAAAAGCCACTGCTGCACTGTTTTAATGAAAAAAATAACAGGTGCCTTTAGACTAATAAATCCTAGACTTGGAGATGGAAAAGTTCATTCCGTTTCCTCCAACATTTCATTACAGTAGAAAGGCACACACAGCTGAAGCTAAGTCACCAATAGAAAATGTGCAAGAAACAGTAAGAGAGGAAAGACGGGGCTGTTTGTGGGCTAAGGCAGCCGAAAGCCACAATCTAAAGCAGCGGTTCTGGCCACCAGTAAATCATAGCCACAGTTTTAAAAGGACATCTTCTCTTTCCCAACCACACCTGCATTTGCTTTCAAGTGTTCAGATTTGTGACCATGCCGACAGGCAGTGGTGGCAGTGACCACATTTCATATGTATTCCGAGATTAAAATAAACGTAAAAAATGGAGTGAAGACTTAGAGATAATGCACCAGTAATTTAGGGGAAAATACATCACAGGGATGTTGCATTTATTCCCCCCATCCTCCGTGCCCAAACCACCAAGGTTATAAACCCCAGAAATTCAGGGTTAAGACTAACCTTCAAGAAATCCAAACAAGTTAAGTTATGGAAATGCACACTTATTGCATCCACGTAACCTTAACTCTACCGAGGGGAAAAGAGGATAAAAAAGTCACGTGTCTTTGAAAGTCAGTTTAATCCAATCCGGGACCACAAACACTATTATGCATGAATCATTGTGTGGTCCTTGCATGGTGTCATGACATTGAGATTCACTCCAGATTCACATTTGGAACAACGGGAGAAGGCGGGTGCAGACAGTGCCAGGCATTTTGAAAGAAGGCAGTTCTTTATTCATCAGCCTCTGCTGCAGAGCAAACTTTCAACTATAAAGGACAAAGTGAACAACTACAAACAAAAAACCCTCTGAACACAGCCTATGCATGAGATTACAGTGAGCTTAACTTTGTAGGAAGTGACTGTTGTTCTGATATCAGGAAAAAAATAATAAAATAGTCTGACCCCCAGATGCTGCATATTTCTTAAAGGGCCAATTTCAATTCTATTCAAATCAACTAAATGGTTCCCAATACATTTTCTCCTAATGAACAAAGCGACATGCAAATCCTCAGAAAATGCATTCTCAACCCAAACAGTGCACTAATACAGGGAAGAACACACTCCATTATTGATGAATTAAAGTGAATTGATATAAGCTGATGAACCTCAGCTTTAAGTTCAAAATTCAACTTTATCTATGGAACCACTAACAGCACTTCCATAAAACACACGATAGGAGGGAGTTTCACCTCCACAGCCTGTGGCCATTAAAGGCCCTGGATGGAGAAAGTGTTCTACAAGGGACAGGCAGACAATGGAACAGCATGCTGTCTTCCTGGACCCAAGACAGGAGATGGCACATTAAGATGAGATAGGCTTCTGAACTTGGCAAGCAATGATCCACTGGGGATGGTGCGTATCAGTGCTAATGACAGTGCTTCATGGGATACTTCACCGATTATAGACAACTTCAGGGAACTCAGAAGGGGCTGAAGGAGAAGAATGTCCAAGTGATCTCCTCCGAGATCCTTCTTGTCCCACGAGTAAAGGAGGACAGTAGGCAGAAGATTCTGGAAGTGAACCACTTGGTAAGGTTAGGGAGAGGGGTTTGGGTTTGTGGAACATTGGTCCACTTTTATGAGGAGAGGGGACTGTATAGATTGGATGGCTTCCACCTCAGTAAAAGGGGAAACAATCTACTATGGGACAGACTGGCTAGTGGAGTCAGGAAGGCCTTCAACTAAGAACAAAAGGGAATTTGAAAAAAGAGGGATGATATGCGTGCTAATTTTTGCCACAAAATTGATATGTCAAGAACAAGATTAATTGAGACACCAAAGGACACAAAGAGAAGAAATTCTTGAGTTGCCTAGCCACTAATGCTATGAGCCTGGGTAATAAACAATGGAATTGCTCATTTATTAGCATAAATTCGATTTAATTGGTATTACTGAAACCTGGAGGGATGATCTGCAGGACTGATTTTAACATCCAATGGTTACAACCTACCTAAGATGGATTGAATGGGCAAAAAGGGGAGAGGAGACTGGCACTGTGACAAAAATGACATTATCTGTTTCTGATGCATGAATGACTCGGAAGCAGATGATGTTTTGTTGTATGGGTAGGGTTTTGTGGCCTGCCTTGTGCGGGAGGTCAGACTAGATGATCATATTGGTCCCTTCTGACCTATGAGTCTATGATTCTGAATGTTTATGGATCACTGTCCTCCTGACAGATAAAGCACAAGAGGGGCCATCAATTGGTTTCTGCTACAGACCCCTAAATCACATTAGAGTTCCTTAATCCTCTATCTATAACGTGCAGGAAAAAAAAGCAGCATGCTAAAAGGGGGATTTCAATCTGACTGACACATGCTGGAGATCCCATGGCCCCAGTGCCGCCAAAATATCTTTGGAATTTCTAAAAATGATAGATCACAATCTCCTAACTCAAAAAGTTAACTCCAGCATGGGGGAAATCTGTATTAGAACTGATCTTCACAGATAAAGAATAATAGATCACAGAGTTAGAACAGAACAAAGCATGGGAGTGTGAGTGATACGCCTGGTGCTTTAAAGGGCCAATTTCAAAAAGCTGAAAACTATCATGATACAAACCAGCTGGGAGAAAGAATATGAACAGGATAAAAAAACCATGAATGATAGTCGGGAACTGTTTAAGAATATTTTATTAGATGTCCCCAAAGCCCACAACTGAGAAAGAAGGCCACACTAGTTAGAAATTAAACCTAATTTAGAGAAGAAGTGAAAGTAGCTACAAAAAGTTAAATTAAATTAAATTTAAAAAGAAAAGACATCAAGTGGAAGAAGGGGGAAATTGATAGTAATAAATATAAATCAGAAGCTAGGAATTGTAGAAAATCGATAAGGCAAACAATAAAATGTAAGGAGAAAACTATGGCCAGCAGAGTTAAGGACAATAAGGAATTCTTAGAGTATATTAGGAACAAAAGGAATCTTAACAATCGGACTGGTCCATTTCCATCTAGTAATGATAGACTTTTCAATAATAATGCAGAAGCAGAAATGTTCTATAAATATCTCACTCCATATTTGCAAAAACAAAAAAAGAAAAAAGAAAAGAGGATCTATTTATACCATATGATTACAATTATATATTTTACATTCCAACAGTAACTAAGGAGGGTGTTAAACTAGCAGCTTCTAAAACTACACCTTTTTAAAATCAGTAGATTTGGATAACATACATACAAGAGTTTTAAAAGAGCTAGCCAAGGAGCTCTATGAACTATGTGCAAAAATCAAAAAGGGTAAATGAGTCAACTGAAGTAATTTTAGGCCAGTCAGCCTGACACTGATTTTGTGCAAAATAATGGAATGGCTAATAGGGACCACATTAATTAATTAAATGAGAGTAATATAATTAATGCAAATCAACCTGGGTTTACAGAAACTGGACCATATCAAACTAACTTGATATCTTTTGTTAATGGCATAACAAATTTGATTGATAGATGTAATAGTGTTAATGTAATGAACTTCTGTAAGGTATTTGATTTGGTACTGCAAGATATTTTGATTAAGAAATCAGAATGATACAAAAAACAGCATTGCACACATTATACAGGTTGAAAACGGGCCAACTGAGGTTGTAAGATGTACTTGTAAACAGGAAATCATTACTGAGCATGTATGCCTCTAGTGGGGTCCTGCGGGGATCAGTTCTTGGCCCTCTGCTATTTAACATTTTTATTTGTAACATGGAAGAGACAATAAATTCATCGCTGATAAAATATGTCACAAAGATTTGTAAATAATGCAGAGGACAGGTCTGAAACAGAGAGATCGGTATCACTAGGTAAGCTGGGGGCACGCAAACAATGTGCATTTCAATATGGCCAAATGTAAGAAGTTAGACAGCGAGGAAGAAAGAATATGGGCTATACTTATAGGATGGCAGACTCTATCCTGGGAAGCGGTGACTCTGAAAAGGACTTGGGGGTCATGATGGATAATCAGCTGAAACTGTGCTCTGAGCGCAAGGCTGTGATCAGAAGAGCTAACATCCTTCGATGTTATCAACTGGAAGTAGAAGAGTTGCATGACCTCTGTATTACGCTCCTGGAATACTTCATCTAGTTCTGGATGGCTCTGCAATCTCTCAGACACAATCTGAAGCTAGACACATGCAGAAGACTGCAAACGAGGCACACATTTTTAACAGCGAGGGTAATTAACCATTGGAGTAAGCTACCAAGGGTTGTGACAGAGTCTCCATCAGTGGAAATCTTGAAATGAAGATGAGATTTTTACTAAAAGAGATGCTCTGGTTTAAACAGGAATTTGCTTAGAGATGTTCTCAGGCCCATGTGATACATGGGGTTAAAGTAGAGGGTCACAGTGGTCCCATTTCGTCTTTGAATCTATTAACCTGGCCCAAGGGGGTGAGGGGGTGAAATTTCCCCGGTGCAGGCTTCACGCAAGATCATGCCGGTCTATGAGCCTGCAAGCGTCAGCATGGCATACGGGGCAGAACCAGCATGTAGCCCTGAGGGAATCTAAGCAGAAGTGCTGCCCGTAGGCAGCTAGGGACAGGATGCAGCCCCATAAGTAGAACGTAAAAGCTGAAAGTTTAGGCCTGAAGCTTTCTGCGCCAGTCCTGGCTGGCTGCTCTTCCCACAGTCCGTAGATAGGGTGGAGAAGAAACTCCCTCATGCAAAGCCCACTCTTCTCAGACTGTGCATGGAGGGCGGGGGATGGAGGGGCATTTTCCACCCACTCTGCAAAATGGAGCCAAAGGTTTTGACTGAGGCAGACTATGCAGAAGACAGCGCTAGGTCTGCTGTCAGCACGGGAAGAGTCATGAACCAAGGACAAAGCGAAGTCAGGTGTATCCTTGCAAAACCCAGCCTCCGCTGCTTATTATTGTTGTTAATTACAGTGACTCCACGTCATAGCAATTATCCTGATGTTAGCCGCATCAGGTTAATGGCAACTTTTGGCCAAGGGCCACTCTCACCCCGTCAATCCCAAGGTTAGCGACATTCTGATGTTAGCAACGCCATGCTACTTATTAGCAATTTTTGTTTAGAAACGCCCCAGCGCAGGCAGGTTTTGCAGGACTCCCACCAAGAAAGGAAGTGCTGGGACACGCTGAGCTCCGATCCCCAAAGAGCAAAGGGAGAGGTGCAGGGCCCCCACCTCCCTGTGAGAAGCCCCAGCATTCGGGGTGCAGTCAGGACAGGCACGTCTCAGCACTTCCTTCTTTGGCTGCTGACTGGCAAACCTGCCTTCCGCTGACTGGCAACTGCCATAGCATGGCAACTTTTGGCTGGCAACCGAGGGGTTGCTAATAAATGGCATCTGCTGTATTTGTAGGACAGTCGCACCCAGCAGCCACGGCTCCCCCAGTGCTAGGTGCGGAGCAAACACGAGAAATGGGCCTTGCCCCAAGAAGCCAACTGTAAACATTTCTGTCCCACTTGCCATTCAACACAGCTGAGGCTTGGATCTGAAACAGAGCTAGTAAAAGTGATATATATTTGACATGGCTGTTTTCATAACCTTCCATTTTTTAATCAAAACATCATTTTTCAACAAAAATTTGAAAGCAAAAGACTGAAAAATTCCAATTTTTTTTTGGTTTAATTTTGATGGGAAAAAAATTCCCACTCTCTGATTTTACTTTTCCTGTTACTTAACTTCCTCCCCTCCCACACTTGGAAAAGGAGGGGCTAAAATAGCGAGGGGGAAAGTTCATGCCAGGTTTTTGAACAAGGCTACAACAATTCTAATTTCATTCCGTTTTTTCAAGTAATCAACTCCCCCTTTTTTGTCCCACTCGAATGCTAAACCCATTGCCAAGAAGCTTTGGCAAAGCACAGAGAACTGAGAGAGCACATGCTACCTTAATTCCTGGGAAACTGCTGATCAGCTCTGGGGGGAAAATACAGCAAAGCAGACTAGATAGCATGGACATCACCAAGTCTGGCACCCTAGATTTTGCCTTACTAGATGGAAGAGGGCTATAGGAGTATGGGATCTGCAGCAGTGTGGGATCACAGACCGCAAGGCCAGAATGGACCACCTAGTCTGACCTCCTGCATAGCACAGGCCAGAGGATTCCCGTGAATTCTCGTTTGCGTAGATAGCATTCAGTCTTGCTTTAACCATTTCCCGTGAGGGATAAATACACCATAGCCTTTGGTCAGTTGCTCCAAGTCTTTTTCAGAGTCCCTGCTTCCCAGGATAGGGTCCCCAGTGAGTCAGTATGGCCTGTGTCTATGTTCCTATGGGTACATGTTTACATTTGGCTATATTAAAACTCATATCATTTGCTTCTGTCCAGTTTACCAAGAGACCCCTGTCATTCTGTATTAGTGACCAGTCCTCTTCATTATGTACCATGCCCCCAGTCTGTGTGTCATCTGCAAACTTTATCAGTTTTCCTTCCAGGTCATTGATAAAAATGTTAAACAACATAGGGACAAGAACTGATCCTGTGGGGCCCTGCTAGAAACACAGTCACTGGTTAGTGCTGGCAATTTCAATCCTAGTTAGAGAATTCCTTCCCTTGCCTTTCAGAGGAGGGTCATGGAACTGGCTCTCTCAAAAAAACTTCCTTTCAGAAGGCCAGTGGTGCAGCCTCCCGGGTGCTGGTTTGACTCTGGATCACATTCGTCAGTTCTTACTGCTTGCTTGGCTCGGTGTTGCTGTGCTGGGTGTCTGATTGCATCCCCAAGGGTGCATGCTAAGGCCGAGTACATCCCAACCACAGGCCTCTCCTGCATACTGAGCCGACAGTAGCCTTAGAATTAACACAGCAGGCCTGAGGAATATGAGAAACCATGCCTGAGATGTTGAATAATTTAACAAGCTCTTTGACTTGCGCATTGCCGCGTGTGGCTGTGATAGGCTCCCTCAAAGAGAGTCAGGAATAGAAACATGCAAGCAGACAGAATTTATTTTGCAGACACACAGAGTCCATGGAGATTCAGAGTGTTTCTTTGTAGAAATCCAGAGGTTTATTTTTAGCTGATGCAGTGTCAAAGGGGAAAGAACCCAAAATATCTCATGTCACTTGCGCTGCATGACACGTGTGGGCATTTTCTCTGCTCCTCTCTTCATACAGAGACCAGTTCTCCCCCGCCCCCATGCTGGTTTAAATTAGTAGTACCCTCGCCACTCAGGCACCACTGTGGATGCACAGGGTAGGAGGCAGCTTAACAAAGGAGAGTAACAAGGTGGCAGGAATTTGCTGTGTGTGCCAGCCTGTTAAGAAGTGCTAGAAGCCTGCAGGAAACACAACAGATTCCTGATGACTCTGTTGGAGCAGGGGTGGCTTGCAGGTAAAGGGGAGGGGAGAAATAGCTCGCAAAATAAAAGGATTAAAGTCTGGGCAGAAGACTCTTCAGGGAGGCTCCCTAGGATCAGCCAAGCCCTGGCCTGGAATTTGCTGTACTGTTAGTTTGGTTTTATATATAAATACAGCCAAATGCCAGGGCAAGAAGGGCTTTTAAGCCCACACAGCACGCACGGGCTGATTCACACAGCAGCCTGCTCAGAAACGTCTCTGACGCAGGTTTCACTCTCCTGTCCTGCTCCTGCACCTCTCTCGTGGCTTATAAGACACCTGAATGGCAGCCGGGATGGGTGGGAGGAGAGGCAATCCCGGCCATTCCCGGCGGCCCGGCTGTTGGCCCCTTGTACGTACGTGAATGACATGCCAACCCTCAGACGCAGCCAGAGTTATTCACGGCTCATCACTTCTCAAGGTGAAACTATTAGCAACCTTGCCATCTGACTTTTAAATTTCAAGGGAGTTGCAAACCCTCTACCCCCTTCCTCCCCACCCACCCCACCCCCCCCAAAAAAAAGACAAAAACACCTGCAGAAATGTCCTCATCTCGGACACATTCCCAGCCCTCATGCAGGTGGTTGGGGCCTGAAAACAGACTTTGGAGATTCAGCAATCAGTGAAACACTTTACGCAGGAAAATGAGGTGGCACCATGTTATTTTCCCAGAGCGCTGACTTCAGTTTCTAGGGCCCTGCATTTATTTTAGGCCTTTCCAACCAAAAATAAATAAAGCACATCTCTCCCCTCTGAGCCTCCACCGCAGCTGAGACCCACTGAGACACTCCCTCGCCCTCTGTAGATTTAAATAGCTCAGGAATGGCAGTAGGGCATTTCACTGGTGCTTGGTTCTGCCACTGGGCCATCAGAGCCCAGGTCTGTTGGCTTTCACGGAACAACATAATACTCATTTATTTATTCAGGGTGCAACTCACCCCTATGCAGAAGGCCACAAAGCTGGATGAATACAGGCTTATCCTCTTCCCTGCGCTCTGGGGAGGAATTATCAGATCCTAGTTCAGTGCTTGCTGAAGTCAGCAAAAGGACTCCCCATGGAATGCAAGGGGCTTTGGATCAGGCCATAAAGAAGTGTGCGAAGGCCTTTAATTCCTACTTTGTATGCTAGATGAAATGTCAGGTGTGCCAGCTTTCTGAGAGTGGCAGACCAGTCGTTTCACCCTCTACGCATTGGCCTATGGGGGATAAAAAACCAAATGCAGCCAAGGGACACACTCTGTTGCTAGAGCCAAGGAAGCCTGGTGTATTTTCCATAGTACTTTCCCCTCCCACATGTTCTGTGCTTACCAGATGTCTACCAAAAGCCCAGCTGCCCGGCCCACAGTGTATAACCACACAAAGCGATCATGAACCTTGTGCAACTATGAAAACCCTCCAATGTGAAGAAGAAGAAGAAGAAGGGGACTTGGCACTTCTGAAAATCAGGCACCTTTCACTCATCTCAAGTTTAGACCCCTAAAATGATGCATCTCATCACAAGCCACTTGATAATTCCGGCCACTCTTTTTGTGGAAATATCAAACTGGGAGTTTGTGCCTCCCCTGGGTCTAGAAATGATCACAGCCTGCGTTGCTCTCAATGTATTTTTCAAGCAGTATGAGGCAGGACCTTCTAGAAGTCACACAGATGTGACCTCTTGCAAGACATACAGTGGAGCTCTCCAGACATGAGAATGTGGTTCAGACAAGCTTTGGAAAAGCATCCACACTCTAAGGGATTATCCAAAGACAAAACCCAAACTTCAGAAGGGTTTGAGTCTGGAGTACAGTTCAGCTCAGGTTAGTCCCATATAAGATGTGGTGTCCCTACCTTTGCACTCTTCAGAATTCAAGATCCTGGTCAAAAGATTCAGCTACAGGTCTGTTGTAATAACCAGAGACTTAAAATCTACCCTAATTGTACACACAACTGTAAAAAGCATGTGAAAGTTTTAAGATAATATAATAAGCGATATCAAATGTTGATGGAAACTAGGTCATGTTGTTTTCAATAATGAATATTATAAACAGTTACAAGAAAACCAGAAAGAGAGACTAAATGAGTCCAAACAAAAAGGACAAGTTGATACGATTCAAGGATTATGTTCAAATCATGCTTGGTAAAAACAGAAAATGTGGAATCAGAAATGAACGAACCAAAATTGGTGTGGCTGATATTAGGCAGACATTACCCTCAAGATAAATAGCCCGCTGCACTCTAGACACAGAGACCTCAGCCCAAAAATTGTTACCTCCAACACACACACGGCAGGCTTAGGTTCCTGACCAGGAACACGCCACCAGTCCATTGCAAATCAGCCTACAGAACCAGAGCCCTGCTCTAGTCATCAACTTAATGAGCCAAAGACATCCCTGGTGTAATTCCAAGGAAGCCAATGGAACTACACTCAGGAACAATTTGGTCCACGAATCACACCCCTAATTCACAGACGAGGACAGCTTTCCCATTGGGGAACAGGGCCCTGTTCTCAGGCTGAAAGTTTGGTTACCTCCTGTCCACGCTTGGGGCACTAGTGAATGGGGCCCAGTCCTGCAGACACTCCAGCCCATGAGACGTTTACACACAAGCTTCCCTAGGTGGATGGAGAGGGTGACATCCTGACAGGAGGTTTGATTTTTGTCTGCACACAGTCCCAGTGTCCTGGCCAAATTCCAGTCTGGGTAATTTCATTTCCCTCCTCCCGCTTCAGTTGAACACTGTATTTTTTGCTCTGCAATCTACACTATTGTGAAGTGTTGCTGTGTCCCATTCTACAGTTAAATTCCCCATCCCACCCCACCGATAGCTGCCTTCAGCAGCAGAGGTAATGAGATGTGTCTGATTATATCTCACATGCTATATATTGCAGGCCGTAATCATTCAAATCGCCATGCTGCCGTTTGAAAGCAGCCAGTGTAAACACTGTCCAAACCAGAGGGAATATTTGTAAGAGAAAGTAACCAGCATTATTCCAGTAATAGCATGGGTCAGTGTCAATAGCGCTTCATACACTGGATGCACATTGGGGGCCGAGCACCTTTGAAAACGTGGCCATCAGTGTCACAATGGGAGCTGCGGGGGAACTTGTGAAAGTCTGCATGTTTGGCATGTCAAACTCTGGTCCTGTGAGTCAACAGGACAGGAATTGACAGCAGTTGCCTTCATATCAATACATGCGCAGAACCAAACCCTGAAGTCCTTAATTAGATTTTACCCAGTAAAATCCCTAAGGATTTGGTCCATATCTCATTCTCGAGGATCCTTTGGGATAAAAGGTGCTAAATCAAAGTAGCTGGATATCATGAAACCAAATCTTGCACTTCTTATTCAAAGAGGAGTTTGGAATAAAAAGCCCCAGATTTGGCTAGTTCTTATCACAGCAGTGCAGTCCACATGGCGTAAAACTGTTACACCGGCTTGCAAAGGAAAAAGGGGACAGATTTATGCACAATATGCTCACACACACCTCAGGTACCCCCTACGTCTCCCCAAACAACAGAGTGGCTATTGTCTCCATTGAAAGGTGGACCGTTTGACCGCTGTGTGAAGCGGGGGGGGGGGGGGGGGGAAGCATTTCCCAAAAAGGTATAAATATTAACCAGAGCCCAGGCTTTTCCTCTTTCACTTGAACTGCTGCCACTTTCTCGTCTCCATACTCAAAAGATTTCAAGTGTTAGCTGTCTGGTGATTTCAATATTGCAGACCTTTTAAAAATGGGTTGCTTGTAGCAGGCAAAAAAAAAAAGCCACACTTCCTCTGTATATTAGCTGTGTGAATACACTGGCCTATTTGTCTCAGCAAAGGTACCTTCGGAAACTACAACAACACGCTGCATTTCTGCAACAGCTTTCATCTGAAGAGTTCAAAGCACTTTACAAACCTTAATTAAATCTCACAGCATCTCTGGGCAAGCATTATCTCACTTTACAGCTGGATAAACTGAGGGGGTGACTTGCCAGTGCCCATGCCCTACATTGGTGGCACAGACAGAAACGGACTACAAATAGACTCCTGACTGCAAGCCAAGATACCACACACCCACACCAGTGTTAAAGGGCTGTCCTTCCCCGTGTGTCAAAGGGAACTAGCGTAAAGCTTGCAGCAGGCCTTCTATTGAGTTCATTGTAAATACGCACTCCGTGGGTCAGAAAGTGTGGGGCAGTGTTGGCAGCTCTTGTGGTTTTATCACGCGTCTGGTCACATCTGGTGTTTTACTCTAAGTCTGAGATCCTGGAGTCATGTGATCATGAGGGAGACACAGATTTTTTTTAATTGAGTTTTTAGCCCTCAGAGTTGCAGAAAAGAGGTTATGCCGCGGTCCCTAGAGGTTTTTAACCACCAAAAACCCTCAGGATTTTTACGACCATCTCACTTTGTATCTCACACTCGGGGTTCGCAGCACTGCTACTGGCATTACACTGAAAACCCGGGCAGCTCATGCTTACATAATCCACGGTTCCTATGGTAGCTCAGAGGAGGACACTTGGCGATGCATGTTTGGCAAAAACCAAAACAAGCCAGGCACATCTTCTCTCCCCCACCCCACAGACTATTTGAAGCTGACCCTGGTTTTAGTTCCAGGTCCTTCCCCAATGCAACCCACCAGAGGCTTCGCTGCTTAAACCAAAGGAAACACCCACCACCTGAACTAGGCTGAGGGTTAGACACCATCCGGAAACGCTCAGACGGCACCTGTGGGCCATGTACTCAAACCACCCGAAGAACAGGCAAGTAACAAACAGACCCTCTGACCTTGCAGGACTGGGTCCCAGGTCTCCCCAAGCTTCCTGAAGAAAGGTTCCCTCTTTTGCCCTCGCTTAGCAATGCAGCCCAGATGCCTTGGTTCAGCTGGGCCCGCTTGATCTCCTTTAGGTACGCTCAGAACACCCTGCATCCAAGCTGCCCTTGGGCCCTTCTCCCCAGAGGATACGGAGGCTGATGCCAGCTCCCTCTGCTAGGAAAGCTGCTAGCGTTTGCACTGGGGCTGCACGGGCCTGCACTGCCATCGGTTCAGAATCAGCTCACAGTGCAGGGGCCGGGATTAGGAAGGAGAAGAAACCAGGCCAGACAGTTCAGAGGCTAAGGACTCCGTGCCGTTCCTTTTACAAGCCGATACCCTAGATGTCTCCGGGTGACAGCTGAGAGAGGTGTGTGCTTAGACTACTCTGACCTTTTATACATACTCCAGTGTGCTCACACAGCAACAGTGTGTGCCCAGTCTGCAGTGACCGGCGTGCTGTGCACCATGCCAGGGGCACCTTTACGCCCCTACCGCAGCATGTACGAACGTGAGCTCGTCCCACTGAAATGCAAGCAGTACAGCAGGCTGTGGCAGTGCAAGGGATTTCTGGGGAGATATAGCTCCAGAGCACCATGGGATGGAGGGAGGGACGGACAGACAGATACATAGATGGATGTAGCTAGGAATCAGAAGCAGACCATCGGAGTAGCGCTCCAATGAGTCACGGGGGCTAGCTGTCCCATGGGCTGGGTGCCCACTAGCAGAGGCAGTGCTAGCTCATGGGGGGGACTAGAACTGAAAACTTTCAGCAGATCTAGGCACTGGTTAGCCATGCCCAGTCACGGTGTGTTGCTGTGTGCAGGAGGGAGAGAGGGCAGGACAGTGGGTGGTTCACACAAACGCAGGTGGTACAGAACTTGTAGGCCCAGGCTGAGCCACTTTCAGGTCCTAACGACAGAGGCTGAGAGTTCAGTGCTGTAAAGTGCCACCCCCAAAAATGTTACACAAATGGCCTTTCCCTCCTCCTCTCCCCAGAGTAGAACCTTTAAACTGATAGGACTGGTGCTGAACACTGACACCCTAAAGACACATCTAATGTTGGTAGAGAAAGGAAAGGCAAACAACTGTGAAGTTCCCTTCAGATTCATCATGCAATAGCCATCAAGCTGCAGGGGAGCACCTCAGGTTCCCATCCCAGTGGGAGGAACTAGGTTAGCCCCGTACCTGCACTAGTCCTTAGGCAAAAGGGTTTTTTTTTCAAAGCACTGATGCAATTTCAATTGGTAAGTGAGCAGACATTGATAGGGACTTAATACCTTGTGCATTAGCTAACCAGATTACCTGGCTCCGCTCCAGCATTCCATTAGGACGCTCTTCTGTGGCAGAACATCCTGGAGTCCAGGTGATTACATCACTGAGCTGTGCCCATTTAGAAAAAATCTAGCTGTGGCAAGCAAACTCTTCTGAAAAAGCCTTCTGAGAGGTGCACGCTTGGTGCTGGTGAATGGAGATCCTGGAGACTGAAATCTTCCGCTTCCCCAAGAAGCGGCTACGCTGCAGGCAGTCGTGCAAGCTTCTCATACACCCTGCCCCACCTTCCCAGCCTAGAATGGGCTTATCTCATTCCCCAAAGCACTGGTCTACTCGCTGAGTCTGCAAATATGGGCAACTGACAGCAGGTGGTTTCTGTGACATGGCCGTTTGTCCAATAAGGTCCACACTGAAACTCGCAAATTCCTCTCCCACAGGCAGTGGCTGACCCTGAGCTGCAATTAACAAGTCAATTAAAAATATTAACATCAGTTTCCTTTGCCAACTCCCAGCCACTACTAAAAAGTGCCTAAACCACAGCCAAGGCATGGATTCGTTCGCTGCAACAAGCAGCATACAGCCCCGTTCTCGGAGACGTTCGGTCCCCACGTGGGGAATGACGTTGCACAGACACAGCCAGCCTGCCAGCGCAGTGAGGCTCTGAGCGCTCCGACTTCAGGCTAGCTGCTGCCACTGCTGAGCACAGCCAGGCTGGCAAATTTTCGAAATCACCCATGGGAGAGGGACAAATAAGCCACTGCTGGGTGCGCTGGGACCCACAGGACACAAATATGCAGATGGGCCCAAACTGCAAAGTTCAGACCCGCATATGGACCGCTCCAAAGTACTTGATGGGTGGGCCTGGCTTTAGAATCCAGCTTTTCTCTTTCTTCCAGTGCAGAATTGGGGAGCAGACAGCCGCCAAGCGTGGATGGATCCATGTTTTTTGGCAGCTCTGGGATGTTGAAACTTGGGGTTTAGTCTCATCTATGGCTGCCGCCTCTGGTGTGTCAGTAGCAGGGCTCAGCTGTGGCAATCAGAAAACAGCCAGCCTTTGCAAAAGAGAACGAACGGCGGCAGAACGGCTGTGCAGCAGGGGATGCAAAGGGACTTTTTGTAGCAGGAGTTTCAGTCGCTGACAAAGAGCCATTGGAGTCTGCTTTAAAACCCTTAGGCCTGAGTGTGATCAGACCCAAAGCCTGCTTCACTGTGATTGCTATAAATCCACGGCTTTGATAGGCCTGCTCCTGGCTCACCCCCCGATGGTTGACTGGAATCAGTCCCATTCTCTTCTGGGCTGCGTAGCAGCTCTCTGGCTCCTCTGAGCCACCTGGGAGGAGGCAGGTTTTAGCCTGAGTTGCCATGAGGCTCCTGGGTTGTTATGTAACAGGAGGGTGTGCGCATGACCTTGTCCCCTTCCTGCAGCCTAATCAGGAACAGCCAACCAATCCTTGCCAGGAGGCTGCCAGCTGAGCGCACCCCGCAGAAGCCCTTGCAAACAGCCGAATATCAGGCACATACAGAAATATTTTCCAGTCTGCCAGGGGCTCCATTAGACAGAATGACCTAAGTGCCACTTAATCGGCCCTGTTTGGCCTTCTCACCTGCAAGTCCCTGTTCAGAAAAGTGCAGTCAGCTCAGCTCCTTCCACCCTCATCTTGACATTTCTTGTGCATTTAAACCAAAATGTATTGTTTTAGCAGCCCTTCCCCCCCTCCCGCCTGGATCCTACAGAGAAAACTCTCTAATTGTCTCCGCTGGGTCTTACTTTATTTTGCATGTCATTGAAAATCCCTGAATGGGGCTGAAGAGCGATGGCTGATGCTGATGGCCCCTGGCCAACTCCCTTGTTATTGGCCATGCCTGTGCAATGCAGCGAAGGCAGGGAGAGGCCTCCAGGAGTATTTGTGCTCAGGTGCGTGCATGAGGCAGGCAGAGACTGCGAGGGAAAGCAACATGTCGGAATCAGCAGCATCCGTTTTTCTGCCAGGCTATGCAGGGTCCTTTCCCACTGCCTGGGGTGAGGCCGCTAGAGCCCTCTTCAGCACTGGGCCCGTAACGCCAGCCAACGCGTGAGGAAGCAGCTGCTTTTCTCCTCATTGCAATGCTAAATGCCCTTTAGTTTCGGTCAGTGGCTCGTCAGTTTCCTCTGGCAGATGCGGAGGGGTTTGCTTTCTCCCAGACAAGCCAATCATCCTCAGGCATGGGAAAAGACTCATTAGATTAGATGGATGGGGGTGCCCTCGCACCCCTTCCCCCGCCAAGCCAGACAGGAGAATGGATCACGCTGCCTGCCCCAGCTCCAGGCGCTTAGTGGGAAAAGTTCAGAATCTGACCGTGAAGGAGGGAAGGGGAGTTATTTGAATTGCTCTAAACAGGAAAGAGATAAAAAACGAGGCGGCAGGCGGCTTAGGCTGAGCAATATCAGATGCGAGAAACACGCAGCACCCACCCACGCACCCCTCCTGCAGCTTTTTCTTCTCCTCCTCTCGGCCTGGTCTGTCTTTCCCTTCAGGCCACTCCTGTGTGTGCAGAGAACCTCCACGAAACCATTCCCCTCGCTGGCGGCTCTGGCCAGGCCCATGCCCTTCTATGCATCACAACTACTCACTTCAAGCGGCTTCCAGAGCAAATATACGTTCCTTGGCCTCACCTTCTTCTCCAGACCCTGCCTCTCCATGCCCATCTGCTTCTGCTCTTCACTGGGCTCGGTGTATGCCCTCGCCACTCACCTACTCTCCCCCTTCCATGTGGGCACCTGCACCGGTAACTGCTCGTCTCCCAGGCCTCCTCCCTCCTGAGACCCTTCTTGCAGGTGCCTCGTACTCATAAAGACAAAGATGTCATGGAACAAACAAGAGACCTGCTGGACTTCATTGCTCCATCAGCCACTTCCTGCCCCATCTCTTTTGTTCCCCCCTCTCAGTCTATGTGCTGTCTATTTAAATGGTGCGCTCTGAGGGGCAAGGGACCCTGTTCTTCTATCTGTCGGTAAAGCACCTGGCAGGCTCTCGCTACATCCACGTCAGTGGCCAGCAATTCTGAAGAGATTTGCATGACTTGGGAGACAGTTAGCAGGACACGGTGCATTTCGTCTCCAGGCTCCTGGTTTGAATCTGTCCCTTCTCAGTGGCAACACGAGACCTCTGTTCTGAAAGCACAACGAGACATGACCACCAAACGCAGACTTGCCATGCGCGCCATGTACCCAGCCCCATCTAGTCAGACCAGTGGTCCCTGGAGTTGGGCCAAGGCGAAATGATGAGAGGGAATGAGTATTTTAACTCAAATCTTCCCCTAGCTAGAGCTTTATTGCAGGGGTCTGGGCTCGCCCAAGTCAACACCGGCTTGGCAAAGGACTTTAGTTGCACATGCCTTCTATGCCACAAACACGGAAATGGAGGGGGAGGGAGGCAAATACACCCAGAGCAGCTCCACTGTCTGCCTAGAGGCCTCAACCTCAACTGGTGGTCAGAGCAATCCCTGGCCTGTCTCTTCTCCCAAAGCAATATTCCCTTCTTTAAACAAGCTCAGCTGCACCTCCTTTGCTCCCAGCGGGTAGAACCCCTGAGCCACCTCGGAACTCTGGCTGGGAATTAACCTTCAAAACCTACCCAAACTACAACTCCCATGAGGCACAGTGAGAAAATGCAGTTCTCCCAACAAACCAAAATGAAACACTTGAATTCTGCAAACATCAGAATATTTTCTTTGGAGCAAAAACATCAAAATGAAATGTTTTGATGTTTCAAAATTGATTTTTTTTTAAATTTCTGTTCCACAAAAATAAATTAATATTTTAACTTTTTTCCCCTAATTTGGGAAGAAAACTAATGTGGAACTCTTGGAAATTACCACGGAATGGAAATTCTGAATTTTGCTCGGCTCTAATCACAACACTGCAAACTCTGAGCTCTCTGGTGACTACAATGCATGTGTCTAATTGACTTTTGGAACAGGGACAGTTGTGTTTCTTGTCATTAGCCCCAAACTTCTCTCTACAACCTGCATTATTGGAACAGCTCTGGTTTCAGGAGGGGATTTTCAAAGGAAGAAGGGAGCAAAGTGCCCTCGAAAGTCAATGGGAGTTGGGTACCTCGTACCCAGGGACTCCTTTGGGAACCTCAGCTTTAATCAGTCTGTCACACTTTCAATTTTTTTTAACAAATGGCCTTTTTCCAAAATTGAAAAGTTTTGCAGAAAAAAAAAGTTTGTTTTTTTCAAAATTTTCTGTCTTTTTTTTTTTAAGGAAACCTAAAAACAGAAGAGGTTCTAATTTTGCCAAATTTTCATTTTCTTTCCCCTTCATCCTTTTTCTCTCCCCACTTTCTTTCAGGGGCAAAATGGGGTGGGAAAGGGAGGAAAAGGGGAAGAAATAGTAGGAGAAAGGCAAAGAAAACAGGGAAGAAAAACAGCCTGATTTAAAAAAAAAACAAAAAAACCACCATTTCCATTTCTCAACCAGCTGGAGCCTTCCTCTGTTTCCCTGCCTGGTTCTGTTCTGTATTGGTGAAATGATTCAGCTGCCCAGATATAATACATGGATAACAACAACTGGGAAAAGTTACATGTGCACTTATTTAACCACTTGTAATGTAAGTACACCTGATTTTATAAGCTGTTGATTTAGCCCTGTTGCTGCCCCCATTGACATCACTGGCAAAACTCCCAGTGACTTCAGCGGGCAACAGTTTCTGTGTCAACAGCAAAGTGCTTACTAGCAGGATGTGCAGAATAAGCATAAATCACAAAGAAAAGTATGGAAGAAGCAAGTGCAAAGAGGCTCATTGTTTCAGGGTCTGTGCACCTCAGCTCAGTTGTGGATACTGATTTTTACTGAAATCCATATAGTACCCTGCAGGCACGCTCTGAGACTGAACACAATCATTAGCCCAGACAATCGCACACTGATTGTGCATGAGATGATGCACTGCTATCAAAATGCTGGCATAGGTGTGGCTCTCCGCACACATGAACTTGTGGCAGTTCTTTAACGGGGACCAGAATCAAAACAGGGTTGGTTAAAAACTTGCATTCTGCTGCCTAATGCTAGCCAAAGAACACAGGGGAGATCGTGACCCTGATCCTCTCTCTATTCCCTTGTATAAGCATTTATACCCCAGGCAACGTGGTTGTCCAATGCTGCCATTCTGATCTGGAAGCATCTTACGTTCATTTTGCACAGAGCAGATGAAGATACAAGGTGCAAGGCCCCATGTGAGACCTAGCCCATTTACTGCCACATGTGGGACACACCCATCCAAAACTCTATTTTCTGCTCCACAGCCCTGCTTAGAATAGTACCAGCAAGGCTCACAAGAGACCTCAGATGTGATATCTACCCCTTGGGGAGATATCTGAGCCACTAGTAATTATCTTCTAAAAGTCATGGAAGGGAGAGATTCCAGAGGACTGGAAGAGGTCAGGTATAGTGCCAAACTATAAAAAGGGAAATAAAGACAACTGGGGAATTACAGACGAGTTAGCTTAACTTCAGTACCCGGAAAGATAATGGAGTAAATAATTAAGCAATCGATTTGCAAACACTTAGAAGATAATAAGGTGATAAGTAACAGTCAGCATGGATTCGTCAAGAACAAATCATATCAAACCAAGAATAGCTTTCTTTGACAGGGTAACAACCTTTGTGGATGGGGGGGAAGCAGTAGGTGTGGTATATCCTGACTTAGTAAGGCTTTTGGTACTGTCTTGCACAACTTTCTCATAAACAAATTAGGGAAATGGAATGTAGATGGTGCTACCATAAGGTGGGTGCATAACTGGTCGGAGAACTGTTCCCAGAGAGTAGTTAACAGTTCACAGTTAAGCTGCAAGGGCATATCCGGTGGGGTTCCGCAGGGATCAGTTCTGGGTCTGGTTCTGTTCAATATCTTCATCAGTGATTTAGATAATGGCGAAGAAAGTACACTTATAAAGTTTAAGGATGATACCAAGCTGGGAAGGGTTTCAAGTACTTTGGAGGATAGGATTAAAATTCAAAATGATCTGGACAAACTGGAGAAATGGTCTGAAGTAAACAGGATGAAATTCAATAAGGAGAAATGCAAAGTTCTCCATGTAGGAAGGAACAACCAGTTGCACACATACACAATGGGAAATGACTGCCTAGGAAGGAGAACTACGAAAAGGGATCTGGAGATCATAGTGGATCACAAGCTAAATATGACTCAACAGTGTCCCACTGTTGCCAAAAAGGCAAACATCATTCTGGGATGTACTAGCAGGAGTGTTGTAACCAAGACACGAGAAGTAATTCTTCCACTCTACTCCACACTGACTAATCCTCAACTGTCCAGTTCTGGGCATCACACTTCAGGAAAGATGTGGACAAATAGGAGAAAGCCCAGAGAAAAGCTACAAAATGATGAAAGGTCTAGAAAACATGAGCTATGAGGGAAGATTGAAAAACCTGGGTTTGTTTGGTCTAGAGAAGACAAGACTGAGGGGGGACATGATAACAGTTTTCAAGTACATAAAAGGTCGTTACAAGGAGGAGGGAGGTAAATTGCTCTCATTAACCTTTGAGGACAGGATGAGAAGCAAAGGGCTTAAAATTGCAGCAAGGGTGGACATTAGGAAATACTTCCTAACTGTCAGGGTAGTTAACCACTGGAATGAATTGCCTAGGGAGGTTGTGGTCTCTCAGTCATTGTCTAACCTGCTCTTAAAAATCTCCAGACATCTGTCAGGGATGGTCTAGATAATACTTAGTCCTGCCATAAGTGCAACGGTCTGGACTAGGTGACCTCTCGAGGTCCCTTCCAGTCCTATGATTCTATGATCTTTCCAATACTTTTATAAGGATTTTTTTTTTAAATTGAAAAAGAAGTGCAGACAAGATGGCTGGCATCTCCCCAAAATACAATATTCTATATCATGAGTTAATGTCTCACACATGCACATAGCAGCGCTCTTCTTAAGTAAGGCTTTTCACAGTAAAGAACTATAACAATTACACACAAGGAGCAATGTTCTTTGACAGCAACTCTGTGTTGCCTTTTCTATTATTGCAAATATTCATCTTAGAAAAAAAGCGCTCACTGCATGGAAAATGAGATTTACTTTATGCATAGAAAGTTATTTACAATTTATTTGGGACTAATTTAATTATTTAAAACTGCATAAAATGAGTTTAATAAAATTATTTGACACATGACCTATGTAAACTATATAATCTGCCACTTTATTTGTTAATATAGATTATCGTCAATAACAATTGTATTGTCCTGTAAAGGTACACTGAAATATAAAGAAGGAAACATGTTCTCTATACTAAAGGATTTATAATCCAACAGAAAGTGTGCATAAACATGACAGTATTAATAAGAAATGTATCCAAGATTTTCAGGCTGAGAAAGTCATGATTTACTCTGCTGGACAAATCAAGCAAGTCCTTAAACTGTAACTTGGAAAACAGTATGCACCCAATATATATTTGTAAATTGGAAAATGACGCAGGTTGCCACTAATTCACATATTTACGTAACTGCGTTTTCCATTCCGTGTTTCTCTCTCACAGTCTACATTCTCCATGTGATGCGGCATCTGCCTCACACTGGCATGCAAGGGGTTGAAAGAGCCCTTAGGAGGCTGTGCAGAAAGCAGCCAATAGGAGAGGGGCTGTGAGGAGCAGCCTATCAGGGCCCAGCATGCCCATATAAAAAGAGCCACAGGGCAGAGCAGAGCCAGTAGCTCCCTGCAGCTCAACTGTCTGGAGTAGGCTGCAACCTTTAGCACATTGGATAGAGCAGTGCAGGCAGGAGTCTAGGGAGAGGGAGAGTACACCAGAGGGGCTGCTGAGACTGAAGAGCATGCTGAGGCCACGGGGAAACGGCCCAGGGAAATGCAGTGATAATAGAAGCAGAGGGGCGCAGCAGAAGGCTATGATCCACAGTATCCCTGGACTGGGAACTGGAGTAGTGGGCAGGCCCGGGTCCTCCCCACTGGGGAAGTGGCAGGACAATTGACTGCAGTCGCCATGGGGAAGTGGCCAGAGGAGGAGATAAACTCTTCTGGAAGGGGAGAACACAGACACCGGTAAGGCCAGAGGGCCGAGCCACAAAGAGGAAGCTGTGGTTCCTGAGGCGGCGAGAGGGGCGGTAGGCAGATGCAGAGATTGAGTGACAGTCTGCAGACCGCGGATGGGGGTGCAGGCCTCTAGCTAATCCCCAAGACAGCCAGCAGGGGCGCCAGGCCAGCAGTGAGTGATGCACGTTGTAACACTCCAGGGATTGGGTCCTGGAGTGAAACCATTATGGCTAGGGCAGTCTTCTTCCATTTACAGGAGCGTGCTGATGGTGTAATGCTAGCATGGGCACTGACGAAGCGGGCAGAGCAAATAATGCCATGAAGGACTCGGCATTCATTGCAATGCCATATGATTAGCAAAATTGACAAATTCACACCCTCCTTCAAGAAGCTCAATGTTAAGTAGTAGAGAGACAAGACGAGCGAGGGAATATCATGTACTGGACCAACTTCTGTTGGTGAGAGAAAGACAAGCTTTGGAGGTTACACAGCACTTGGCTGCAGCAATAGGAAGAACAAGGAGAGTCCTGTAGCACCTTAAAGACTAACAAACTTCTGCAGGCATAAGCTTATGCTTTAAGGTGCCACAGGACTCTCCTTGTTTTTGCTGTATACAGACTAACACTGCTACCCCTCTAGGAAAGGAACTCCCAGCGCCACAGCTAAATACAAGACCAAACAGAGAGTTTAGTGCAAGTCGTTATCACATGTTCTGAGGGACCATTCAAGGTGAAGTGGCCCATTAACACCTCTAAGTCATAGGACAAAAAGGGGAGTTAGTGGGTTACAGATTGTTGTAATAAACCATGAATCCAGGGTCTTTATTAAGACCATGGTTTTTAGAGACTAGCAAAAGTTATGAATGTAAGCTCCCAGACTCATCTTTTGAAAGCATTGCTTTGAGGATGAGGACTGATGGTCAGCTACAAAGTGATCCCTTTGTGTTATGCCCCTCCCCACCTCCCCCCACACACAGACACACAGGTGGGCGCAGGCAATGGCATTCATTGTCCCAGCTGACTTTCTGTGAACTTGGCCTGGAGAACACAGAGCCATGCTCACCTCCTTCTTTGAGCATAAGGGCCCCGGGCACTAGTGGTTAAAGCAGGCAGCTGTAATGCTCCCCAGCAAGGGGGCAGGGGCTGGTGTTGCCATGTTAGCTCCTGTTAATCAGGGATTACTGCGACGTTGGCCGTTTTCATATGGCACTGTGGAGATTAGGCACATGGGACTGAAGTCTGGTGTTTACATTTGATTCGGCTCTGCTGATCAGGATCTTCTGCCCTGTCCTCGTTCCCCCGGCTCCGGAGAGGCAGTAGATGAAACACTGAGGGGTCTTGGGCTCCGCTCCTGAGGATCAAGAACAACTAGATGGTATCACCCAATAGTGAGCCCTGTGGCCAATCGGAGGACAGCCTGGACCATCTGAAGCATCTCTCAAGGTATGGGCAATGGCAGTGCAAGCTTCCAGCCCATTCTGTCCCACTCACAAACCCCAACGGTGGCCTAAAGGGACGACTCAGGAGTGAGAGTTCGGTCTCCAAGGCAAGTCCTGGGTATCCCTCTCCAGACACTGCCATCAGGGATGGTAATTAAGGACACTGAGATGGTGTCTTTTGTTTTGTGGATCCATCTCTGCTAGGAATGCTGAGACCCACCAACTCATTGCACTTTGGAGCAGCCACTGGTTGGTAGCAACGTTTGGCCACTGCCTGTTGAGGGCGATGCTGTATATATGTAACAGGTTATAGAGAAGGTGTCAGAAGGGTGGTACTCAAGAGGTTTGCAGGCCCAATAAAACTTCTTCTTCTGCAAATGGCTTCCTTGGTGCATCCCGACATCAGTTCAAAACACTATCTTCCTCGACCACATTAGAATCAGTCTGGCAGGGGTTAAAAAAGGTCCCCCAAGCCACACATGGCTGATGAAACACCATAAAGGCCCTGCCCAGGCACTGAAAAAATTGAACTAAGGGGGACATACACACTCTGTGGGACAGGAAGTTGCACACCATAATCTCAAGACCCTTTGTCCACAGTGCGAGCGTCCTTCCACCTGCAAGGCACCCACTCCTCCCTCCTTCCTGCTGTGTCCCGCGGCTCCTCTTATATGGGCCTGCTGGGCCCTGATTGGCTGTTTCTCACAGCTCCTCTCCTCTTGGCTGCTTCCTGCACAGCATCTCTAGGGCTCTATTAACCCCTTGCATGCTAGTGTGGGGCGGATGCCCCATCATAGGAGGAATAGGGTTTTTTCTACCACAACAATTAATTGAAACCAACACAAATTTGTGAAATGTTGGTGTCCCCAAATCTTCATTTCTCACCGAAAAATAAGTTGTGTACCAAAGATTCTCCCACCTCTAGTAGGCAGGTATTATGATATGCTCTTTACAGATGGGGAAAATGAAATTCAGATGCTAGCCCAAAGTTCATGACAGATCTCTGAACAGAACCAAGGAGTCCTCGCTGCTACAAAACCCTCTCTGCTTCTTTCCCTTTGACTGAATGGTCTTAAACTAAAGATGGGCCATTAGATTGGGAGTAGCTTTATGATTGTCCGAAACCCATTTACTCAAAGGCGGTGACACATTTAACACCAGTGCTTGCATAAATCCTGCTATAATTGGACATTGCACAATTTTCAAAAGATGGGCTTAAAATAGAGTTTGGGAAGGAAAGTCTGTAACTTGTGTATGGAGAAGAGAGAGTTGTATGAAATAAAATCAGCAGGCAATTCCAAAAGACTGGTGCTACATTAACCAAATAAAATAACAACAGGACAGATTTCCATGTCAATAATGCAACTCCTTGTTCTCTGCGGTGGTCTCAGAACCAGCTTCTTGTAGTTACTGAGGCCAAGGAACTGCTCTTTCATAACTTGGAGGTGCCACATGGAGATTTTAGTTGCATTTGCTAACACAAAGACTTTGATGAACCATCTGTTATTCCATCAATAAATTCTTCATGCCAACTTCAAAGTGATGGACAGACAGGCCCAGCGACGAGTCTCACAAACAGGACAAGGCTTCAAAATATTTGTTTTGAATTTTTCTCCTTATCACCCTGAAGTAATGCAAATTTCTTCTTTTTTAGGGCATGAGCTTTTTAAATCTCTATTTTTATCTAATCTATATAGACATTTTAATATGCCCATCATCTTGAAAATTGTCAGCACTTAGATTCTACATTTGTGGGTCATGAAACAGAAAAACCTAGGATAGGTAAGATAATATGTCTCTAGACTGCACCTAGGAGCCAAACTATGCTGTCAGTTACACTGGTGTAAAACCAGAGTAACTTCATTGGCTTTAATGGAGTTTCTCAAGAGTAGACTTGATATTGATGAATGTCTACATTTTAAGTTAGACTGTGTAGTTCTCTCTCCCTTGCTTTTCATATGGGAACAAAATGACCACAATTTACAGAATGGAACTTCTCCAATGCATGACATGGATGCAAATTAAAATATTTTAAAAATTAGAGTTTAAAAATCAATGAAAACTGACTGTCAGTGTATCAAATGCACCAAAATAATTATCTGGATGAGAATGTGCATTAGTTAATGTGTCTTTCTAAAATTTCAGCAGCACTGCTGGACAGTAATAAGAAAAATATGAATTTCAATAGCTGGAAAATGTCTGAAGACCTTGGCTTCAGCCTTCAAATGAAGAGATCAAATGTGTCAAGAGTGCTATACAAAGCAGGTCTTGCTAGGGAAGCTTATTCTGTTCTTCTCACAACCAGTTTGCTGCAATGGTTCATTAATATCACATTAAGAAATCAAAATCTCCTTTTATATATGCAGAAACGTTTCTCTTTACAGCACACGAAAACTTGCTGGATTGTGCTTTATTTTCACCTGGCTTCTTGCTTTCGTTGCTGTTTTCTTCTAGCTTGTGGTAGCTTGGAGTCATTAACATTTTGTAAGGCTGAGTTTCTGTGTTTTGTTTTTTTAAACCAATAGTGATCTGGCATTTTACAACCCTACAAGTACACCATGGAACAGAGTGCAAGGGCTTTTAAATGAAGGATGAATTTTACATTAGTCACCCTTCCATACAAAAGATTTCAGAACAGTCAGATATATTCAGCACTCTCTCTCTCTGTTATCGTTATAGAGTAACCTGTTTTCATAGAATATTTCTGGTTTATGCCCCCTATTTCATTTAATTTGTTTAAAAGCCATTGCTGAAAGATACACTCAACTGTAGATTAGTTAAGTTTTATAGTCCAAGAAGCAGCCTCCATTTCCTCAAGACAGACACATGCTTTCAGGATCCCACATGAATAAGCAATGAAGCACTCAGAGGCCTGTCCTTGAAGATGTTTGGCTGACAGTAGTTTATCCAAGTGCTGAACCTAATAAATGATCGATCATTGAAACTGCCCTATCATATCCATCAGTACAGACTAGAGCCAGACTCCAGTTACAGAATCCAGATCCACATTTTGAATGCCCTGAAGCCTAGGGGAGGGTCAGAGCTGGGAAAGGGGCGGTGCATCATGTAAAAAGGGGCTATTTGCAAAATTCAAACTAGAGTTCAGATTGCCGACCTTCCAAACCAAGGGAGTCCATCCTCCAGAATAAACCAAGGCCTCTCCACAACGTGAGCTCTGAAATTCAGGAAAAAAATTTTACATTGGACTAACTATGGAACGGGTAAACACTTGTCCATTCTCTCCAAAGGGCCCTCACCTTGCCAACCTCTTTTGGAGACCATATTACACTCATGTAAAGTGTTTTTGCATTAATAATACATTACCAGTGACTGAGAAGCAAAAAGACTTTCTCCATTCCTATTATGTCAATAAAAGTCAGCATTTTTTACTGTTCTTCATAAATCTTTCGGGTAGGATCATCCAGCCAATTAACTCCATCTATCAAAGACTGATGGATAATAAAACTCATCTGAATCAAAGGTTTGGGCTGGGTCGGGGGGGGCAAGGCTGCAACCAAAGACAGAGAAATGCAATTTTTAATATGAAGAATCATAGTTCCCAATGTTAGACACGCGAAGTCCGCAATCAAGAAGAAACCCAATTACAAGATATTAAACACAAGGCAAAAACTCTCAGCCTTTTACCACACACGCCTCCCAAACACCACGGCTCAACAATACATGCTGCACTATCATTCCTGTCTCCTAAGTCCGCTGAGCAAACAGTCATCACCCCCAGCCACCAAATCCCTGCTGTAACATCATGACATGGTAAATATACAGTTTAATTCAACCTAAAGAAAAAGCTGTAGCATTCAGTATACACCCCACATATGCATCATATCAGCAGGTTTATCCACAGCAAAGGCCAGGGAGGGAAAACTCAGTGAACTAATGTGATGGTTGCTCTATTGATGGCAATAAAAAGAAAGTGCTTAGAAAAACTGGTGATTAGGAACTACAGAAAAAATATTAAATTAATATTGACAGGAAAAGAGTAAACTCCTGTTTCTGCCATTTTAGAGTAACATTATGCATTAAAATCTCTATAGTTTGATCAGTGAAAGCATTAATTATCATGTCCATCAGGAAAATCTTTATTTTCAAACTGCCTTTTACCATGTTAATGAATATCCAGTTTTCCATAGATAGATAGATAGATAGATAGGAACGGCTCTTATTTAATCAGTCATTTTATGGATAACTGTTCAGAAAATCTCACTTAAATTTCTGGATCTGTAAGTGAATCAATTATGCAATAAAACTGCATGTTAATTATGTTACTTAAATGGCTAATCCTAATTTAATATTTGAGGAGCCATTTTAAAGTACTCCAACGTTTCATAAAGTCTAAATGTAACCCTTGTGTTTCCATCGCAGGGGGGAGGAATTTATCTGCATTTTCCAGTTACGTTGATGGGAGCCAGAAGGCTAAATCCTCTGTGAGCGCAGAGAGGAAAGTGCAGACGAGAATTCCCCCTTCCACTCTGATTTTATGGCTGTTTGGATTTTAGCATCTGGAGGGGTGAAATCAGAGCACGTGGTCCTCTCTGCCTCCTAACCTGAACCAGCTCCTTTGGTTAACTGCCTCCTAGAATGCAACTTTCAATTCTTGCAGTCACTAGCCGGCACCAAGCATCATGTCACCTAATCTCTCTCCAGTCCTTTCGCGGTAGAGACTCACCCACAGTATTCTAATAGCTTCAAAAAAAGACCACCTGAGTCACCTGGGGCCGAAGGCATTACAGACTAAGGATTATCAGCACATGACGCAGTGCACCGGGGCCACATGTGTCATTGGCTTGCTGCTGGCCAGAATGCGGATCAGTCCCACATACAATCTGGTTCCTTGGAATCATTTTTCAGCCCTCCCAGACATTTTGCATTGATTACCTTTAGGGTTATTTTCACGATCACAGGATTGCAGTGAGCTCATCTGGTCTTTCCAATCTGACCCCACACATGGCGACCAGTGACTCTGAGCACGTGAGCACCAGCCAGGTATCCCAGCACCTGAGAGTGAGAATGGCTCAGTGCCCTGGCTCTCCCTGTTCAATGTCCCATCTCCAGCCATGGCCAACCCTGATGCTTCAGTGGAAGTTGACTAAAACCAACAAACAGCTTACATGAGGTGGGGAATCCCTTCTGACCCCTCTGGCTGAAACACTGAGCCACAAGCTTTAGAGACACGAGACAAACGGAAAATGAGTTCCAGTGCTGCTGACACCTGCCCACGCCACCACAATCATCCCTCTCATGGCACCCCGCTTGCTCAATGTCAGACGGGCAAGTGCCAGGCCAAGAACGCCTGTGACAAGAACAGAGGCAGAGGCAGGTACCACATTTTGGATGGATAGACCATTGGCTGAAAAATGCACTTTCAAGTCAACCGAAACTATTTGTGATTTCAGGCTGATTCCGCAACCAGCTTGGACTAAAGAAAAAAAGGGGGGGGGCAGTTTCCTTTTAAAAAAAAAGTCCGCATGTTTTGTTTTGACATTTTCAAAATGACACATTCCAATTTGCATTTTGACACAGTGATTTGTTTTGAAAATTAGCGAGATTTTTTTTTTTTTTAAAGAAAAATTGTGGGTTTTTTTTAAACCCAAAACAGAGCTATTTTGGGTTTTCGTTTCAGCAGCAAAAACTGAAAATTTCCATGTTGGGACAGCCCGAAGCAATTCTCTCTCTTTTCAGATTATTCAGTTAGGCCACCGAACCGAAAAAGTCAATTATTACTCAGCTCTAAATATAGTGAAAGTACTTTGCACTTCTATAGTGCCTCCCACCTGAACGTCTCAGCATCTTTACACATGCTGCTGAATTTAACTTTGTGACACCCCCACAGACAGAGAAACATCCTCCTCTCATTATATACAGATAGGGAAACCGAGGGTCAGAGAAGTGAGGATCCGCTTTTCAAACTTGGAGGTCTAAACAAACAGTCTGCTTCTCTCTGGACTGGGAACTCACATCAAGGCACTCAGCATATTGGAAAATCAGGTCATTTATTATGATACCAAAATAGGGATTGAAGTGCCAGACTTTAGCCAACCAAGCTTAATACCGTGGGCCTGAGCAATGTGTCCCCAAATCACATGGCAAATTTGTAGTGACGAAAAGAAGAGAATCCAGCTCTATTCACTGCCAGAGAATATCTCCCTTCGAGAAAGCATTCAGCAACTTGTGCAGTTTTAAATCCCCCAGCCAGAAACAGCCTCTGCTACCAGCCCCACCTCCACAACAGGGAAGAAGCCAAAAATATTTTAGAGTGACTGAATCTTTTGTGAATTTCCATGATAATTTCCGTTTTTTAAGCACAATTGCTTCTGTGCACAAAAAACTAACATATGCTGGGATAACACAGTGTCTCATGGCCTTTGCCCACACACTCTCAGCAGAGTTGCAGGCCTTGGATTAGCACAGAAGAACAGCTAGACTCCCTAATATCTTTCGCTATTAGTGTATAAAGTAATGCAATTAAGTAGGATGCACAGCAATGCAAAGAACCACATTTTCGCTGTGTAGCGCTCGCCCTATACACAGCCTCTCTGCATCACTAGTGTTTGTTGTGTTCCTTTGCCATGTTGTGTCCAGTGTTGAACTGTCAGCTCTTTAGGGCAAGGAGTACACCCCTTCTGCATCTAAAAAGCACTTAATGCACATGGGCAACGGTGTAAAGAAAAATGTCAGGCCAGACCCTAGGATCTAGCCAAGGAGATCTCAGAACAGTTCAAAGGAACAAAAAGGGCAAATATGGCTTTATACCACCATGCCACTCTCCAGCCCTGGGGTGGTCCCTATGATGGCAGGCAAGGGCCAGCAGGGAAGGTCCGGATATTCCCCATTTTCCATGACCGTGCCTCTTACGCTGGCTATGGAAGGCACTGCATCAGACTACAGCAGCTCCAAAGACCCTCTTGTGAGCAGGTCAGTCAGCTTTCCACAAGCAGAGCAGCACCAGGGAAGGGCGCAGGTGCCATACACCAATGCTTAGGACCACACACGCTGGAGCCGTCTCAGTACAGCAGAATCACAGCTTCCAGGTAAAAAGGAGAAGTCAGTTCTCTAGTCTTTATGGTTGCAAAGAAAAGCTTGAAAGTGTGAGTCCAGTGTCACCGAGGCAACGCCATCTGCCTGAGTCTGCAGGCAGCCTAAGACAATCGTTCTTGTCCCATACCTCTCAATGGGGGCGTTATTGCTCAGGAGGGGGCCTTACCAACTCCACCTGTGTGGGGTAGGTGGAGAAGAGCACTGCAGGTCCCCCCACAGGTAGATATATCCTGAATGCTGAGGTAAATCCAGGGAACTCTCTCCTGCCACTCTGCCCCTTTGGGCCTGTTGCTACTCCTCCTGTGGAAAGAGGAGCCCATGCCGCTGTCCCTGCACCAAGGGGAGGGAAGGGGCCACCAGCCACCAGCACTGTCAACAGGGGCGCATGTTGGAGTGCTCCCAGGATGCCAGTGCCTTGCTGGGGGCCCAGCTGCCCTAAAGCATTGGCCAGAGGGCAGGATCCAAACTGCAATGAGTCATTTCCCCCTAGCATTGTGCCTCAGGCCATGGGAAACGCTGCCCAGCCGTGCGGAGCTGCCCTGCCTTCTCCCACACGACTAGCACTGCAAGGGAGGGTCTGTCCTACCATCCCTAACACCGCAGACAGACAGACAAAACCATTGCCCCTGGGGACAAAGGCAAATCCACACCCCGTCTCTAACCGTACAGTGCTAACTCAGTCCAGACTCCCCAGGGGTGTGTACTGCTAGGTAGCCTGCCTCCTGAGTGACTATTTTCTTTCCAAGCCTTGAAGTCTAAGCAGTGCCAGGCTGCGTCTTTCATCTCCATGTTAACTCCGGTTAGCTCCAGCAAAGCTCCACTATTGGGGTGCCTGGTGCATCCCGAGAACGGCTGTCGGGAGGGGATTGAGAGGGTTAGGATCAGGTGGCAAAGAATAAAACAAAATCCCTGCCCGCTTTGCTGAGTATTGCACAATCCACCCTACACCCCATCCCCGGGTCTAATTAACTTTATGAGACAAAAAATCCTCTCGTTTTCCCTCACTGGAATGCACTGGAAAAGAAGCCATGCAAAGTCTGACAGAGTAAGACAAAGATTTAAGCCTAGATGGAGCTTAGAGCCATATGGGGCCATATGGGGCTGCACCATTCCAGGCGCCACAGTTCCTCCCGCCTTGCTGTGCATGAGAAGTTATTTACTTTTTTGGGATGCAATGTCTTTCCCCACCTGGTGCCTGGAGAGCTCAGCTAGCTGGCATATTTAGGGGCAGAGTCCCGACTCAACTCATGCCCTGCCCCACCTGGCCCACTTAGTCACGAGGCTGGGTACTCAGTGTGCAATGCCCCATGGGTGCCCCCCTGCCCAGAACTGCAATCTGAGCAGCTCCGATGCAGCGTATGAGGAGGACCCTACTTCAACTTACTACCCCTGTGTGCAGACATATTTGAGCCGAGCCCCAGTCTCCAGTCACTCCAGGAAGACTCTCACCGAGTCTCACTGCTTTGAGCACCTCCAGACCCTGATGGATTCCAGGAATCTGCAAACGTGGAGGCCCATCAGCTTCCTGAAGCATGGGGTACAGGCTGCATCCAGAGATATGCCATGTTGCTGGGCTGGTGTCACAAGACTTTGCCTAGACGTCAGACCAGGAGACTTCAATCTGACCACCAGGGGCTAGTGGTTTTCTACACTCCCTGTTCTAATATTGGATTATCGTGAATTGTGACCTTAATCGGCACAGTGCGTGCTCTCCGCCAGGTCTGTAGAGCACTGGCTGTGAACGCATGCTCTCTACAACACCCACGGGTAGGTGCAGGGGAAATGGAAGGGTTGAAGACAAAAGGTGACATCAGAAAGGCATCACCACCAGGGGAACATGAACAGCAATCATTACACACAGGACAGTATGCGTGGAGGCTCACTTGGTAATGGAAAATAAAACGCAAACGAGTCACCTCCTCGAGAGCCATTCCGATGGATGTGTATTTAGGGTCAGACACAGAGACCACGGTTTGGTATATTCCCTGCGCTGTGCTTGCCACACACAGACACACCATAAGGCTCTTTCCCAGACTTGACTTGTGTACATTAGGCCTCAAGGGGAATTTTGCCAAAGATTTCAGTGAGAACAGGATCAGGACCCGACACTGACCATCCATCTTCTTTGGCACTTCTCCACAGAGACATCAAGGTTCCCTTTTTCCTTAAACTTCTCTCTGCCTTGGACCCCTCCAGTTCTACAGGTTTGGTTTCTGGTGGCTCGCTCTGCCTGGGCTCCCTTTTACATGGAAGATTAAGCCCAGAGAGCCTCATTTTCCTCAGCACTGAAGATTCTAGTCAGAGGAAACCACTGCCAGTTTTCTGCAAAAACAACTTAGGGCCATGATCCTGCTCTGACTTACCACCCCACGGGACCCTCCACTGACTCCAACAGCCCCTGGAATTCTCACTGCAACAACACACATCTTGCAAAATTACAAACAAAAGAATCAGCATCTCCCACTCACTAGCTCTCTGCTCTAACGCCCAGGGGTGACTGTGTTACAATGGGTACATTTGCACTCGAATGGAGTTCAGGAACTCTTGATCAGGTGGGGCTGTCATCACTAGAAAGATGCACCCTATCTTGCAGTCATTACCATTCCACCCCCAGTTATGTTAGGTCCATCAGAAATTCCACAGCGAGCCGCCAGTCTGTTGTTGTAGTGCATGACACTGCAGAGACTGTATTCTTTTTAAGACACAGGCTTGTCATTTTTCATCAAACACGCATACAAACAGCACACGTACAAGAGGTATCGGCGCCACACACCAGCCAATCACAAAAATAATGGGCCCGTTCCATAATCAAGGCTGCGTGACTACTTTGAGTTTCCAGTCTAATCAGATCTTTGCAGGTTTTTTTATTATTATTTTTTTTATTATTTTTTTTTTAAACCACACACTTACCTAGGCTCAAACCCTGGTAATTCTACTGGTCACAGCTCTCTGCTAATTGCATTTTATAGGAGATGAAGTCTCTCCATGACTGAAATAGCTGCCTGCTTTCATCAGCATATGATCTGATAGTTCCACCCCGAAGACTTATAGCCCTGACTGACAAGACAGTTATAAAAATACAACTGGGTTTTAAATATAGCTAGTTCAGGTCTGGGCAATGCATGGAGTATCCTATTACACAAGTCCATCTCATTTCCCTTCAATTAATATACTCCATATTCTTGCTCTTGTCTTACCTATATCATCCAAAGCAGTTCCCAGGGTTGTGTTCTAGAGGGGAGCTGGTAGATAGGGTTAAACTGGAATGGCACTGACATGCCATCAGTATTTCATTGGTAATAAATACTTAGAGATTCAGAGCTCACGTACCAGTTGCACGTACATGTATGCTATCTGTGCAATCATATAGGCGCGCGCGTGTATATAAGGAGAGATGTGCACGTCCAGTGGGAATGAACGGGTGCGGACTATATAGGACGGATGTGTGCTCGTATGCACATCAGCTGGATAAGCAGAGTTTAATGACACACTGGTTCTGGGAGGAATGGATTCACCGGCAGAGTCTTTGTTGCATTTCTCCAAATCTATCGGCCTGTTCCGGTGGGTTCAGTTTGCAGCAGGAGGAGGACGCAGCTCCTCAGCTCTGCTGCTTTCATTTAGGGAAACGGAGGGCGATTTGTGCAGGCAGAAGCCTCCTTCTGCAATGCTTTCGGCTGTTCGAGCCCCCCCACTGCGGGCTGAGGGCAAACCCCCGGGCAGCCCTCGCAGCTCTGATGTGAGCCCTTCGCGTGAAGGAACCAGATCACCAGCGAACATCTGGGGAACATCCCCCCCGGGAGGAGAGACCAAAGCCCCCGCGCTTCCCCACGCAGCCGGCCGAGTCCGGAGCGCGCTGCTCAGCCGCGGGCTGGGCGGCCCTGCCCGGCGCTGCTGCAATGTGCACAGCGCAGCCCGGGCAGCGCGGCGCGGAGCCGGCACTGCGGCGTCTCTGCGCCGCGCCGCGCACGCCCGGGTCCCCCCGCCACGGCCGCCTACCTTTGCCGTCCATCGCAGCGCGGCAGCGTCGGGAGCGGAGGAGAAGCTGCGCCCGCGGCGGCCGGGCTCTGGGGCGCTGCGGGCGGCGAGGCTCGGCGGGTCGGGGCGGCTCTGCGGCGCGTGCTGCGCGCGAGGCTGCCCGGGCGGGGCGGCGGGGCCAGCTGTCC
>ML675649.1:2267039-2370656 GCA_007922155.1 Mesoclemmys tuberculata | reverse complement strand
GGGCGCGGGAGGCGGCGCGCATGCCCGGCCCCCGCCCCCGCCGCCCGTGCGCTCCGCGCTGGGGAGCGGGCAGCGGCCTGGGCGTGCCCTGCGAGCGCTGGAGCGGCCCGCGCCCGCCGCGGAGCGGAGCGCTGGGACCCGGGACCCGGCTGCAGGGTCTTAGGCCGTGCTTGGCGCCTGCAGCCCCCGGCAGCCAGCGCTGCCGTGGCCGGTCACCTGTGGAGCCCCGGGCCAGCGCTCGCTGCATGGCAGCCTCGCCCATGGCTCTGCAGAGTACGAGGCTCCTGCCACCAGGTCACTTCTGTGCCCCGGAGACAAACACGTATGTTTGCAAGGTATAATTGGTACAGGTGTGCCATTTTGTGCGTGGATTTCTCTTTACAGCAGCACCAGCACATTCGTTGTTGTTAAGCCCCGGAAGGACCATTATGCTCATCTAATCTGACCTCATGCATCACTCAGGCCACAGCAATAACTACAGTGCAGTCCCAAAAGGGAACCGGTTTCCCTACGCAGGGTTAGACTCATCCTGCCGGCTGCGCATTGCTGAGGAAGCTTCCACGGGTTTGCTGGGTGGGAGGTTTCCTCTCTTGAAATCCAGGGGTGCTCTGAGTTCTTGTGAAAGATGCTGGATGGCCAGGGCTGGAGGAGAGCGTCCAGGACATGGGCGCCATGTGTTCAAACTCGACTATAATGCCGAACTAACGTGCCCACCTCTCTGAATTTCGGGAGACAGGATAGGGCAGTCCTTGGTCTCTCTGCCCAGATTGCCCGGGAGGGGCCCATTGGGGTGGCTTTGTAATGTGTGCATTTGTCCAACAGGACCTTGACTGACCCTAACCTCATTTCATAGGTCAGCCATCAAAACCTTTGTCTTGCTATTTGGATCAAAGTAGCATCTAGACATGCCAAGCCAAGAACAGGGCCCTCCCATGCTACGCAATGTCCAGAGATAGGGAGAGCCAGCCTCTGCCCTGAATAGCTGACAGCCTAAAGGAACAAGACAAGAAAAGGGTAGGAAACTGGTAGAGCGGGGGGGAGTCAAAGTGACTTGCCCAGGGTGACCCAGCAGGTCAGTGGCAGAACTGGGAATACTGCACAACCCAGGTCTCCTGATTCCCTGACTAAAGCGCTATCCACTAGACCATGCTACTGGTATCCAGTGATGGCCGCCATGGCCTGAGGCTAGAGGTGAAAGGCTCTATACCCATCACCTGCTATTTCCCCTGCCCCTCTAGTCCCATGCAGAAGCTAGTGTTTGGAATTCAGGTCGAAGGTGGAGTGTTGACGGTGCAGCTCTCCCCGCTGCGGGAAGCATGCCCTAGGCAGGCACCATTTGGACATGGCGGGCTGAGACTGCAGACCACAAAAAGCAGATCTGATGCTCATCCACGGTCTCTTAGCTGCCGGTACTCCTACCCCTTTGTTAAACTGGCACTCAACCTGCTTACCAGAAGCTTTGCCAGTTTCCTCGGGTATAGGTGCCAGCCAAGCTAAGAGGGGCAGTTTGCATAATGATGCAAGTGCCGTTTCTTCTGCAGGATGCCCGTTCCTCTGTGACTGCAGCAAAACTTGGTGCCTCCTGACCTCCTCTTTTCACATGTACATGCAAAAAGCCCCTTGACGCTGCTGGAAGGGAATGCATTGGGTTGTCCAGCACCTAACCCTGTCAGATTTAAAGGCTGCAGAGCTACACCTATCTGGTAAGGCAGCAGTGCTGGTCAGGATCGAACAGTGCAGCTGCCAGGGCCTGTCTATAAAGCTGTGCCATGGCATCCTGTATTGTTGGCGGGACACGTTTGAATGAGGGAAAGGAGATCCATTGAGCAGCTGGTGCAAACGCAGAGCTGGACTGCTCAACGGCAGGATGCTCGCATCTAAGCAAAGGTAAAAGACTAACGGGAGGCTACATCTAGGTCTGCATGCGAAACCAGCAAAACGAGAGTGCAGAAAGGGCCTCCTTTGTTGTTAGGTGACAGCCAGATCCCGGCTAAACCCACACATCTTGGTCTTGTCCTCGCAAATCCTCAAGCAGGGCACAGCAGGAGCACAAGGCAGTTGTGTTGAAGCCTGAGCATGAGGAGAGACTGCGCAAGCCAGGTTAGGCACAGTCCCCCACAACAGGCAAGAAGGTGCCTGACATTCAGAGAGGGTACCTGGGCATAATATGCCCTGCCTCCCTTTCAAACCAGGGTGCTGTTAACCTCCGAGTCTCTGCTGAGTGAAACTGCAGCTGTAACACACGCTTTCTCAGTCTGGCAGCTAGATCTTAAGACATTGATGGCATTACAGATTGAAAACGCCACCTTACAGTCCACTGGGAAATTATTAGGACCCATCAGTCCTGGCCGCATTCCATGTGGGAGGAGGGAGAATCCTCGACTTGCACTGAGATGTTGTTCCATCTTCAGGACTGAGATGCAGCCAACGCTTAGAACGTGACTTTGTGGGTGAGTGGCCAGAGGAGCCTGGGCCCTGAATCGCATTTAGCCCCTAGAGAAGTCCACGTCTTGCAATTCACCCACTTCCTGCACAGCATCAGAACATGGTGTGGGGGCGCCGTCTCATTGAACACCTGATAGGAAAGATATTTAAGAGCCAGCCAGAGCATCTGCAACGCGCTGTGACCACACGGGCCTGTGTTTGAATGATGTGACGAGCGTGACATGTATAACTGTGTGGCATTTATTTACCGATGTAGAATGGGTGTCCATCACCTGGGCGCCTGGGTTCATTTTTTAAAATGATTATAAGTCAAAAGCATACCTGGGCCCAAACCAGATCCAGCCCCAACCACCCCAGATTTTATGGGAGTTTGCATCTGTAACCCGAACTCTAACCTCTCGGCTGGTCCCCTATCTACACAGGACTTGTTCTACCCAACTCCCCAGATCTGAACACATCCAAATCTTTGGTGCAGTTCAGCTCTTGACTGGAACTGATGGCCAGTCACAAATACAGGAGTATCCTGAACTGGTCTCGAGGTCAATCAACAGCTTTATTGACTGGAGCTGCCTCTTGCAATGTGCTCTGCAATTCCGCAAACTTGGGCTTTGCCCGACTGACGCCGGAGCAGATGCCAAACTTCTGCAGAGGAGTGTGCAAGTGTACTCAGGGCTAATTCGGCTTCCACTGAAGTCAATGGTGAAACTCCTACTGGGAGCCGACTTAGGCCAGTGCTAAGGGCTTTTGGGAACTCCATCCTCAAGCTCTTTGAGAATTAATGGTCAGAGCAACCTAGAAAGTGGAAGCCACGCCAGCAGACTTCTCGAAGGCAGAGAAAAGCAAAACCTGGGTCCTGCACCACATGAGTCATTGTAGATGATATCCAACAGCATGAGCAATAAATACTCAGGCATGAGCAGGAGCCAGAGCAGCAAGTTACCAAGATCAGTCTGTGGCAGTCCAATAGAGAAAGAGAACAGCTCCGACACTGGTAAACGACTAGGAAGCAGGAAGTGGACAGAGAACAGAACGTATACAACGCAACGTATACAATAGATGGATATGGTTTGGACACAAAATGCCTTTTTCAGAGCCAAGAATATTCAATAGGTTAAGGAGGAGAAACTCACTTCTACAAAAGCTTCAGATCAGGAGGAGGAAATAAATGGCAAAATCAAAATAGCAGATCACACAGACAGTGGCTGTCACTCCCTTATCACATATGAGTAATAGTAAGACACAGAGGAGAAGCCTATTTGGAGCCAGGGTGTTTTACAAAGACCAAAGAGAGCCACGACCTTTGAACCAAGGCATAATCGATTCCATTAAAATACAGCTCACAATTAAGCAGCATCAAAATTATTCCGATAATATTCTTAAAGGGGAAAAATACTAATTAAGGAGCCATTACTATACAAAAAATATTTGTTGAACATAATTCATCAAAAAATGGGAGGAGGAAGAGTGAGAAGGGAGGAAACAATCATCAGATTGACTCTTGGAGTAAGGTGCTATTCATGGAGTGTGAGTGCTGAACTGCGACTTGCAGTAGAAAGCAAGAGCCTGAGACATGTGGCCTACGATAACAGGCCAGGTCTGAGGCCTGAGTTAAAGTAATGGTCAAGTCTGTTATAAAGCAACGTTAGCAGAAGTCAGGCTGTGAACCCTGGCAGACACACAGTAACAGGGAAGAAGAGAGCTGGTATGACGCACACATTCCAAAGAAGCGCTAGGCACGGAGCATTCATGCAAGCACATCCGAGAAAAGTACCAGAACATCCCAATGCCCCAAAGATATCGAGGGCTCACTGACCCCTCAGAATGACAATATGATGGATAGAGACGTTTTGGCTGAAGCATCTGGTACAAGGTAAAAGGTGGTATCGTACTGGGTCACAGGGTTGCCTCTACACACGTCCGAGGGGCAATATGCAACTCGTTTGTCTAAATATATAAAAGGAGTCTCAAAGGGAGTGTATTTGTCTGGCCGAGTGAGGAGCAGAAAGTCCTGCCATTTACTGAGCCAGTACCACTGTTAGGGGCATACATATTTTAAGTGTACCTGTAGCACATATAAGATACTTTTTACTGTGCTCAATTGACACTAAACCTGGCCTCGTGCCTTTGTTGCTGAAAGGATCTGTTATCTTATTGAATAATCCAGGTGTGTTTTGGTGTCCCAGTTACCTGCACAGAGCTGGGACAGCATACACACCAGGAGAACACACACGCAGCCAACCACTGACAACAGGACTCAAGTGAACTTCAGGCAATTCCTATTATTCATTTTGTTTGTGAACATTTATACAAAGACAATTCTGTTTGCATGAACGGTTTTGTGAATGAAATTAATAATGGCTTCATGAAGAGGGAAGATATTTAATTCACTAACTGGATCACAAAAAACGCTCACTAGAATTTATCCGTCTCTGGACTTCACCATGGGTGGGAGCAGAACTTGGCTTTGTAACTCCAAACTCCACCATGTTGGAGCTCCAGCATCAGCCGGCATCATCCCTTAGCAAGTGGTTTCCCAGAATAGTCGCTCCACCACTCTCCTTGCTGTTGTTAATGCTTGCTAGGCTGGAACAAAGATGTGCATTAGGTAGTCACTTAGGACTTGATCCAACTCCCATTAAAGTACATGGGAGTCTGTTCCATCAATGTTAATGGTAGCTGGATCTGACCCATCAGGTCCAATCCTGAAAAAGTCTGGATACATCTTTCAAGGTGATGAGCACCAATAGCTCCCACTGAAGTCAGTGGGAATTGGGGGTGCTCAGTTCCTTGCAGGATCAGCCCCTGGGTCTTGTTGGATCCATTGTGCGTTTGTACCTAATCATCATTTAATGGGTAACTTTATGCCAACTATTTTTCTGTGGTTCTATGGAGTGCTCTTTGTCAGAAAGATGGGTGGTCTGAGGCATCCTGGATCCAGCAAGCAGAAGTCATATGCTTTTATGCAGAACAGATGCAATCTGGTTACAAGCCAGTGGATAGATCTGTTTCAGCTGCACCCCTTTTGACTTGATAAAGAAAACGAAGTTAATTACTTCAGCACAGCAAATTAACTTGCTCTCCCAAAAACAGAATAAAAAGGAACATGGCACGGTAGAAATTGCAAGGAAATTCAGCTGGCAAATGACATGGATCACCTATGACAATAGCAAACACTCTCCCCACTCAAAGGCCATGTAACAGTACAGACAATTTGTCTTAAAAATCCTATTTCCTTCTTCTATTTACCTACTTCTCCTTCATATGATAAAGAGCAATTAGTTCATCACAACTTCAGTAATCAGGGCTTAATAATACTCACAAGCTTCTTCAGCTTTTAGTTCAGGGGAAAGGTGGCAGATTAACATCCCTACAGGCCAAAGTCATTGGAGGCCGGTCTCCCTGCCCCCCTGATGTATACCTTAATCCTGACCTGGAGGGGCCACTCCTATAGGAAAAAGGGGAGCTCAGATTTCTAGGGTGGCCAGAGTAAGTCTTGTGTTTCAGCAAGACAGGCATCCCAAGTGTCAGTTTCACACAGCCATCATTTTGTGCATCACAGCTGGTCTGGGGTAAGGTACAGAGGATGACTTGGAAGTGAAAAGTTCTTTATCCCATCTCCAGAGGCCTGGGTCTTCTCCACACAGCTGTGTCTGTAAATGGTGAGTTTTTAAACGTTAAACTTTCTAAAATGTTACATGTGAGAAATGCAACTAAGTGTTTATTCTGTCCTTCTTGGTAATAGTGTGGATCTCCCATGCTCCAGTGAATTGGGTTCAGGTGAGGATCCAGACCTTTGGGAGCTAATCCAAGCAGAACCTCCAAATCTGTTGAGGTTGGCCCACCAAACAGGGATGTGTGAACTACTTCTGCCTAATTTCAAGATCACTGAGAGACCAGCTTGACTTGAATGTTATTGGGCTCGTGTTCCACTTAGGAGTGATTATGAAAAGAAGCTGCACAACAGAATAAAAATCCACTGAAAACAAGGTGAGCTACGGAGCAGGAAAGACCACAAAGCAGGAGATCTGTTGCTGGCTGAGGATTGGTCCCTCTGGCAGATGCTGGCCAGACCAGAGCTCCCTCTGTATGGATGCAGGGAGCACGGCTTGTAGCCAATCGTTTTAGTTTATTATTCATTTTTTGTGTGATGTTCTGATTAATTAACATGTTATTTCAAATAGAGTCACTGTGTGTTAAATAGAGTTAAATTGTAGATTATGGAGGTATAAGATTGATCAGTGTTTAGAAGGAATAATCACGTATTGTAAGGAAGGCTGAAACAAAAGACCTGGAGGCCGAGACCTGGAAGATTTTAGTTTAGATATGTTAGGCCTTAGAGATAGGAAATGCTGACAAAAGTAAGTGACCGTGGAGTGAAGAATAACCTGATGCCCTACAATTATGGGAAAAGAGGTACCAAGGGGTGAAATTGTGAAAAATTAGCTGGATGGTTCATTTTATATCACAAAAATGCTGTAGAAACACATCTGTCTCTAATGTGGTTTAACCCCAGGACACGTGTCGGTGCTAACGAGAACAAAGGAACCATACAGGAAATGGGGTAACTCCAGTTTTGGGGACACCAGACCAATAAGGAAAATGAGGGTTGACACTTTCATGTACATGTGCAGAATGTAGGTACAGGCAGAATCACATTATAAAAAGGGGGTGCCCGGCGCAGGAAAATTGAGCTTCCTATAGGAAAACTCCAGCAGGAACCATCCTGTGACTGAGGATTACCCCATAAGAGACCCATCAGACCCTACCACAACCTAGGAGGATGTGAGTGTGACTGTAGCTGTCCTTGATCTATTTAAGATTTGCATATGCTGTGATATGCATAACTGTGCTGGTAACTTTAATAAAGTGGATAAAAGATATTAGACTTGTCCTTGTGATTGTAGGTACTATTTTTCTTGATTTTCATTTGTTTCTATGAGTTCGAGATCTAAGCCAGGCAGAGATTACTCTGCCGAATTTGAGACTACAACCCCAGAGATGAACCCTCGATGGTGTAATAGAACATCGCTAAAATTAACTTTAAAAATAAAGGCTACGCACTGGCCCAAAGAGCAGTGTCCCAGAACCTCAGCCTTAGGCAAATTCACCGCCGTCACATCGATTGCTCTGGATCGCCTGAGCGGTCTGTATAGACGTGCTCAGTCAATCCAGGAAGCGACACAGGAAAACCACCCCGGTAAATGACGCAGCGCAGCGTGGACGCCGTGCAGAGGAGACGCTGCAAAGTCGATGGGAGCTATGCAAGTGATTTACGTCACTTGTGTATCTCCTGTCGACTGATGCTGAATCGCAAAGGTAAGTGTAGACCGGGCCTTAGATAACCACCAGGGGGAAGGCCATCACTTCACACCCTTCTGCACTGCCCGGGGGATGGGGTTAACGCCAGGTGCAGAGAAAGGCATATTTACTCACTGCATATCACCCATATCCTCAGAGATCTGCCCCCACTTGGTTGCTTCACCACAGCAACAGAGCTGTGGCTTCTGACTGCAGCTACAATACAGCTGTGTGTATTTCTTACTGTTATTTAGCACTGGCTTCCAGGAGTGCCCACGCTGCACTCGGTGCTGTACAAACAACAAAGGAGGCTGTCCTGAGGAGCTTATGAATATACAGGTGCAGACAGACGAAGGGAAGATGAAAGGGAGCAACACATCAGAAAAGCACACAAGGTAGGTGCCGGGACAGATCAGTGTCATGCAATGGCTGGGGACACAATGGTGGTTCTTGTTTAGTTAGTGAGTGCTAGGGAGGACGACAGTGCTAACAGCAGTGACAAGGAATGGGGGAAAAGAGGAGGCTAGAGGGCTATCGAATAAAGACTGGGAGTTCAGTTTTCAATATGTTAACTTTCAGCTGCCATCAAGTCAGGAGACGTCACAGAAACCAGACAAGTGGCAGGATTAGATGAGAAGGCAGAATGATGAAAATGAATATTCAGATTGGCTGTGGACATTAGACTACAAGCAGGTTGTCAGAGCTCAGTGATGTAAGGAGCTTAACATTCCTGGCTTGGAAGGGTTCTGTGCGGCACTGGTCAGGGATTTGTTATTGAAATGTTTTCTTCAACTCTGAAAATGCCTACTCGTCCAAACTGCAACTGCACAGGAGGGGGTTGATTTCGATGAATTTGTTTTGGAAAGATTTTTGAAAACAAGGTTTGAAATTGTCAAACCATCCAGTTGAGACGTTTTCAAAACAAAAAAAGTGATTTTCTTTTTGTTTGAAATGACTTTTTATGTTGAGATTTAAGCTAGTTACAAAGTAAAAGAATGTAAAGGTCAACATTGAAACAAAAGTTCCAAACATGTCAAAACTAAATGTTTTGATTGTCCCAAACCCAATTTTTTATTGCTTTTGCCCATCTTCACAAAAATATTCAAGATTGACTTTTTGTCCCAATTCAGGACAGGAAATTTGTTCAAAAATCTCAAAATTATCCCAGGATGGGAAACCTGTCTCCTTTGCAGCTCTAGTTCTTCATCTATATTCCTCATGCTGCTTAGCCGCTGCATTTGCCATAAGCACCTTTTTATTGTCATCACAGCCTTTGTTTAACTCTTCTGCTTTGATGGCTTTTTAGATACAGATGCTTCAATGTTTAAAGAGGAAACTTCTTACACAACCATGCAAGGGATCTGTTGCTCTAGTGGAGGAAAATCCCTAACTAAAAGCAAAACAAAACTGTACTAGAACCAATGGGATATGTCAAAGCAGAAATTTCATATTGCTCTGCACTTCCACAACTCCTGCCATCTGGAGATCTCAACACATTTAAGGCATTGATCTTCACAAGCTATCTACATAGGAAAGATAGGAAGTATGGCAAGAGACCACCCTGACTTAATCAGGAGATCTTCAATGATCTGAAACTCAAAAATAAAAAGAGTCCTACCAAAAGTGGAAACTAGGTCAAATTTTAAAAAATTACAATAAACAAACAATACAAGCCTGTAGGGACAAAATTAGAAAGATCAAGGCACAAAAATGAGATTAAACTAGCTAGAGACACACAGGGTAACAAGAAAACATACTACGGTGTGATAGGTCAGTGTTACGATCCCTATTTTAGAAATGCAGAAACAAAGGCACAGAGGGATTAAGTGGCTTTGTCAAGTTACAAGCAAGACTGGGTTTAGAACCCTGATTGCCTCCCCTAGTCAAACCATTAAATGCCACCTCCCCTCCAGAAGACAGAAACGTGCCCATAACAGGTCAGTGCTGTTTAGCTCAGATTGCCCCAGTGGTCAGCTTTTCACCAGGTCCCGATTTAGCCGGTGTGCCCATTTGCAAGGCATGAAAATAGGTTAGTTACCTGCATAAATACTAGCTACCCAACTTCTGTGCACAAGTGCCCATCTGGGATAAATGTACAAGACACACAACCCTGCATGGCTCTGAACTGTGTTTTCATCCACCCATGTAGGCCTCCCTCTACTCTGTTGGCCAAGGTCTTGGAGGAATAAAAGAAAGAGAAGCAGCTTAGAGACTAATTGGGTATCTGTGTCCCTCCCCATTGTCACAGTTTAATTATACCTAGCGTTCTGGCTGTAGCATTTTCTAAACACTTTGGTGGCCCTTTTCCGGGAGAGTTAAATATAAACACAGAAATAAACCAACAGACGGGGGGATTCTGAGAGGTTGTTATAAATGTGTATGGGTAGGGTTTTGTGGCCTGCCTTGTGCGGGAGGTCAGACTAGATGATCATATTGGTCCCTTCTGACCTATGAGTCTATGAGTCTATGAGGTGATATTTTTTTTGGCCTGGGATTAGATGGGAACAGGTGGTACAGCCAGCTGCAAGTTATTTAAATCCGGTTAGCCATACAGCAGGCTTCTCCCTTTGTTCTTTTCACAGTCCCTTTGGCAGAGGAGGGCGACGAGGTCTGGAGATCCCTCTCGGTGATGTTGGCTTCATTGCTGGCAGGTTAGCTGCCCCCCGTGTTCCCTGGCAGCTCTGTGCTCTTGGGGAACCAGGTCGCAAACCCCTACTCTCTCTGGCTCACCTGAATCCCCCCAGCCACTGCTTGAACCAGAAATAAAAGCGATGAAAAGCCCGTGGGAGACACCTAAAACCCTCCAAACAAGGGCGATAGGATTGAGACAACTCCCCGTGCCTCATCTACATAGAAGATGTAAAAAGAGGCATCTCAATTAGCACATTGAAATGGAGAAGTGGAGCCTCATCTACATTGAAGATGGAACAAGAATTAGCATGAAGAATGGAGAACCAAGCTCCAAAGCAGCGACCGTGCTGAACTCTAGGATTGGCAAGGCAGGGACGCACTGCATGATGGGAGATCCCTGCTCCTGATGTAAATGAACTCACACCTACACCCATCCAGCTCGGCAGTTATCAGACCACTGTAGTTATTGGTATGCAAAACATTGAGTCTGCCTGGTTGCACTGTGAGCTCCCTCAAGGAACATTGTCCATAGCCGGGAGTGCTCAGCTCCTATTGTCCAGCATAGAGAAAACCACCCTGGGGTACTTCATTGAGACGTTGTTTACCCACAAACAAACCTGGTTCTACAAAAACCCCTACCCAAGTTCAAACCCCTGTTCTGATGCCTGGACCCAAATGCTGCCTGCTTCCCATTTCCTGACTGATCCTGTTGTGGGCTTTGCCTCTCTCTCAAACGTGCCTGACCCTAAGCTGAACAGCCTGTCCCCTGGGAACTTCTGAGCTGCAAGGAGTGGTGAGATTCCTTCCCCACCCCCATCTTTCCCCAATTCTCTCTCTCTCTTTAATCCAGGTATAACGTTCTACTTTTGTAATCAAACCTGGGCTAGCCTTCTCCAATGCCCCTACTGCAATTTCGTTGTATTGTAAGTGTTAGATTGTTTTTCTCTCCTTGTATGGCATCACTTTTAGTATCATAAGTACCATGCTCCCAAGACAAGCCGTGCAGCTTGTCTTGGCAGCGTGGAGACCCATCCAACTTGGATCCGGCTGGGCCTACCAACCACTTCCCCATTCGGAGTCTTTGGGCCAAATTCACTGTGAGCAGCAATGGATTAATGAGGACAGTCAGTGGGGTGGGGCCCACAGACTCCAGGAGTGCATACAGCCAGTGCTTTGCCATTTCCCCCTCTCACAGGAGCCCAGACATAGTCTAATTTTTTCTGTGGCACATGGAGTTTGCCCTTCTTTCCAGGATCTTCTCTTTCTCGCCCTGAGGAAGCAACAGGAAATCTCAGCTTCACAGAATGTCTATTCACGTGCAAAAATGTAAGTCGCACAACTACATCTGGAGGGTAAATTTCTAGACACCTTTGAAAACTCTAGAACTGGTAGCTCAATGTCCAGACTCACTCAGCTACCCAGAGTTTCTCCGCCTCTGCTCCAAGGCATGAGATTCGAATCCCCAATCTCCTCTCTGGTAATAGGGAGCTAAGAGGGCCTGTTTCTTCTCTGTCTGCACCAGGGAAAGAAGCTGGCTTCTCATAAATCCTCTTTAGCCTGCTCTGTGTCCGCTGCTGCAGCCGTGGGCTTTGTTCTGAGAGGGAAGCACTAGAGGCGAACTGCACAGCTTCGGGGAAAAAGAAATCGGTTTCTGATCCTAATTCTGTAATAGGATATGTGTATCTAGAGATGGGGCCAGATCATTCATTGGAACCTAGCTTCAACTTACAGTTACAAACACACTTTAAAACACAGTATTCGATGGAGACTTCCTAAGTGTGATTTTCCTGCAGTGGCATCACAAACATGTCAAACAAAATAGGATGTGCCATAAAATGCACCAGGAACTCTCCCAGGAACGTTTTGGATCCTGCTTTGGCAATGACCAACTCATCTTTACACCAGGACTTATTTTTCCATGGTGTATGGATATATAGTATTGTAAAGAACTGGCTCGTATGTCTATTGTTGCCCTCTATGAGGTGATATCAGAACATCTGTGTGACACAGCACCTATACCGCTACAACCCAAGGGAGATTCTCCTTTAGCTCAAAGGGTAGGGAGCCTGTGCTTCTGAAGCAGGACTGCTTGGAGTCTCTCCTTGCTGCCATGAAGTTCCCCATAGCTACTGTGCACAGCACAGCAACGGTCAAGAAGACCCAGTTGGACACGGATTTGTTATAATACTCCGTACAGACAGCAACCCCGCCCTCCCTTCTCAAGTGCTCTATTGCTTTTACAGTCCACGTGCATAAATCATCAGGCAAACTCAAGGCTAATAAAATGCACCAGGTCAGAAGTACATAGTGGCCTGTTGGCCAAGGCATCACATATAGACACTGGGCACAATTAAATCCAAGCTGGGTGCAAAATCTATCCCGTGGTGCCCTGAGGGATACGCTCCCCACTCCCCTGTGCTGAAATATATAAAGGGGGTCCTTTGCGATATTCAGGTGGCAGGCTCATCTTGACAAGGAAGCAGAATACAAGGTTCAAGCGCCGAAGCCTCCCTTTTCTGGCAGGCCCAGCAGGGCCTCCTGGTGGTGGCACTGGCTCCGCAGTCAAGAGTTCGATTCCCAGCTCAACATATCCCTTGATCCAGAAAGATACCGTGACAAGGACATACAACTGAACCCATTTTATTTACACACAGACAAGCCTTTGGGTCCTGAGCAATGGATTCTCCATCGCTGGCCATTTTAAAATCAAGATGGGATGTTTTTTCCTAATAGATCTGCTCAGGCATTATTTGGGGGCCAGTTCCCTGGCCTGTGCTACACAGGAGGGCAGATTAGATGATCACAAGGGTCCCATCAGGCCTTGGAATGTAGGAATCTCTGAACGTGCTGCCACTACCGCCAAGTGATCATCCAAAAGTCCCTTCTTAGCCCATGATAAGCCTGTGGTCCCAGGGTTCACGCCTTTGCTTTGGGAGGGGATGAGCTGCTGAGGAAATCGATGCCTTTGTTTTCCTATGTAAATACAAAGGATCTTATTCTAGCCAACCCTGGGAACGGAGGCAGCACCACCTGGCAGATAAATGGAGAATAAGAGCATTTGCTGGAAATGCTTCTAGCTCGGTTACTTAGCATTCTCCTGGGTGTATGGAAAGGGCAGCATCTGCGCAGCAAATGGGGACATTGAAAGCTGGCCCCAGGGTTGGCGTGTGAGACTTGATGGGGATGAAGAGTTTGTGTGACTTGCTGGGGGGGAGAGGGTGGGAATGGGAGGTAAGAACTGTGGTTGAAGGGATTCAAGCGTGAGCGTGAGCTGATTCAATCCGAAGGCAAGAGGGCCAAAGCTTTTCTATGAGCACCAGGGATACATCACCCCCCCCACTTCTTCTTTCACAGACAGATGAAACATATTAAAAAATAACATCAGCTCACTTGCATGATATGGCTCATCCCATGGGAGGCCCTGAATAGTCCTGCCCCAATCTCCACTCACCCTGTCTCGTTCCTTCCTGCTATCCTTCTCCCTACAGGTTTTCTTCCTGCTCCCACCATCAGGCTTCTTTCCCCTGCACTTAGAATGAGCTCCCTGTCTTCATACAACATTTGCTCTCTCATACACATATACACTCTCGCTCTCGCTCTCTCGCTCTCCCCCCACACACACCTTCTGCTGTAAGATCTTTGAGGCAAGGACTGTACTTGACTCTGTATTTGTGAAGTGCCATGTATATGTACAGTGCTTCGTTAGCTATTTTTAACTAATTAATATCCTTATCTGGCGCCAGTGGATGTGCGCCTCTGCCTGCCACTGGCTGGAATAAGAAATGCTTAGCTGGCAGGGTCGATCCCTGGCATCTATCACCATCCTAGTGGTCTCAGTGTGGGCAGTCCGGGGGCTACCATGAAATCCTGTATTTATACCCCAGCTGTATTTCAGTCCATGTTACAAATGAGTTGGTCTCGGATTCACACAATGCCACTGATGTATTGAAATGCATATTCAGACTACCGCCAGGCCCGTTTCTCACCCCAGATGTCTTGGAAGCCCAAAGTGGGAATCTGCAGAGGTATATCAGAGATTAATTGGGCCAAATGGGTCAGATTCCTAGGTATGGCCAAAACACAGAGTGCAAATCAGGGGCCAGTACACCAAGAATAATTCATTGAAGTTCCCTTTGCCCTGCTCCTGAGGCCATTCTTGCTTGCACTGGCAAAAGAACATGAGGGCTGCTTCAATTTGTAACCATTACAAGCCAACATAAGGGACTGAAAATACAGCCTAAGTAAGGCAGAGAGCCGCCCCCAAACACACCCCTTTCTCTAGCCACAGCCCCTGCTGCAGGGAGGATGTGGGCAGGTGGCTCTAGGGCACTGCAGGAGCGGAGTGCAAAGGTTTAAAATGCAGCCACAGCTGGGCACAAGTGGAGAATTCCAAGGCAGAAGCCTTTTGCCCAGGTGTAAACAACTGCAGCAGGTGCGAGTGTGGGGAAAATCCCCTTCATTTACCGATCTGAAAAGTTATGTCTACTTTGACTGTTATTTTATTACAGGAGCCAGAGAATGTTTCTAAGAATTTTCCTGAAAAACAACCTACCTCCCCTGTGATCAGTCCCACCTGGCTCTTTTACGTCTATTAAAAGACTTAATAAAAAAAATTAAAGCAGAGTTAACGGGAAAACAGAGAGAGCAAGAACTGAGAAGAAGGATGTTTAAGAAGGATGAATTCAAACTGGAACAGGTTCAGAGACGGGCTACTAGGATGATTCGAGGAATGGAAAATCTGCCTTAAGAAAGGAGACTCAAAGAACTTGGCTTGTTTAGCCTGGCCAAAAGAAGGCTCCGGGGGGATATGCTTGCTCTATATAAATATATCAGGGGGATTAACGTTAGGGAGGGAGAGGAATTGTTTAAGTTTAGTACTAATATAGGTACAAGGACGAATGGGTACAAATTGGATATTAGGAAATTTAGACTTGAAATTAGACGAAGGTTTCTAACCATTAGGGGAGTGAAGTTCTGGAACAGCCTTCCGAGGGAAGTAGTGGGGGCAAATGACTTATCTGGCTTTAAGACTAAGCTTGATAAGTATATGGAGGGGATGTTATGATGGGATAGTTTAATTTGAGCAATTGATTTGGATTATCGGCAGATAAGTCTGCTCAATGGTCTGTGGGAATGTTGGATGGGATGGGAACTGAGTTACTGCAGAGAATTCCTTTTTGGGTGTTGGCTGGTGAGTCTTGCCCACATGCTCGGGGTTTAGCTGATCACCATATTTGGGGTCGGGAAGGAATTTTCCTCCGGGGCAGATTGGCAGAGGCCCCGGAGGTTTTTCGCCTTCCTCCGCAGCGTGGGGCATGGGTCGCTTGCTGATGGATTCCCTGCAGTTTGAGGTCTTCAAATCTCACTTTTGAGGATTTCAATAACTCAGTCATGGGTTCGGGGTTGTTATAAATGTGTATGGGTAGGGTTTTGTGGCCTGCCTTGTGCAGGAGGTCAGACTAGATGATCATATTGGTCCCTTCTGACCTATGAGTCTATGAGAAGCTGCAGTTTTGAATCTCATTCGGTGTCTGAGTTGAACAAGTGATGGTGTGTTTTCCCTCCCCCCATTTATGTCAAAACTCCCTAGACCATCCATTTTAACCTATGGGAAGAAATACAAAGTGACCATGTGCACACACTGCGATGGCTCTCGGGGCAGCCAGGATCTGAGTCACTTTACCCCAGCCCCCAGGGAGGGGGAGTCTTGCCTGTATTGAATAGATGTCAGCTCCCTAATTCACCAGCCTGTCAGCCACTGGGCTATGCCAGCCCTGTCTTGGCCTTGCAGGTTAGCATTAGGTGCCCCCGTCCAGGAGTGCCTTTGAATTGTTCTCCTGTGATATCCAGCCCCTGACACCGACTACACACAGAAATCCCAGATCCTCTGCCCCCTGTAAAGACACAAGGTACCCCTGTTTACCAGTTTCCCTTAAACCATTGCTCCTTCATAACCACAGCACTTGCAATAAAATAAAAGGTTTGTTTAAGAAAGAATAAATATTTAACTAGAAAAAATAGTGTGGTGGAAACAAATGGTTACAATACAAAACAAAATTCTAAATCTAGGTCTGCGCTTATTAGCAATCGCCTTTCTTATCTAATGAAGTAGGTTTTGCCCCCAAAGTTCAGTGTGTTGCACAGCTGGCTGGCTTCACAGAAACCAGGATCCAACTTTTCATGAGAACATCTCACTCCTCAAGATGGCTCCTGTGGCAAACGGCCGACTTCTCCCTAGTGGGTCTCGCACTTTTGCCTCTTGTCGTGGGCCAGGGCGTCTCTGGTTACCGCGTCTTCCCAGGGAAAGGGGTAGGGACCTGGGCCCGCCCACTCCTCCAGGTCCCAGCCCAGGGGCCCTCTGAGTAGCAGCTATGTGCTGCTGGCACCTTACTCGCAGCTGCAGGCTTTTCCCCGGGCTACTTTCCCCCCTCTGTCTTTCTGGCTTCTTGAGCCCAGTACCTTCCTCAGGACTCCACCTCTCTCCACACACTGCTGTACTCCATTCTGTTCTCCTTCACGTCTCCACACACCACCGTACTCTGTTCTCTTCTCCTTCATGTCTCCACACACAACCGTACTCTTCTCTTCTCCTCCACAACTCCACACACACCGTACTCTGTTCTCTTCTCCTCCACAACTCCACACACTGCTGTACTCCGTTCTGTTCTTCTCCACAAACTTTTCTGCTCACCACACACCTACTTCTTCAACACCCACCCTGCCTCTCAGGAGTAGAGGGTTTTTATCAGGCACCGGGGTGGGGCCTTAATTGGTGTCAGCTGACCTTAATTACCCTTTGGCTAGTCTACAGGGAATAAAGCCTGGATCATTCTAGCACTTACATAGCGCCCTTCTAGAACTTTCCCAGTGCCCTCTGCCCTTGCTATACCACACCCCTCAGTGAAAGGATTCACAGTCTCTCTCTCTGCTCTACATTACACTGAAACAGTCTTTTGTTTCTATTCATAGACAGGGCAATCCCTGTTTTTTTTGGGGGGGGGGTTGTTTTGTTTTTTTTTTTTAACCTTTAAGCCACTTCAAGAGTTTAGCATTTTTCTCTGAAAGTCTTGAGAATCAGGGTCTTTGGGTCTCAATTTCAGAGCTGCAGAGCACCCATGGCCCCAGGGAGGTCACAGGGTCTGACAATCAGGGCTAAAATGTTTCACTTTGGGGAACCCAAATAACTAAGACATCCAGTCAGTCAGCACTTTCGAAAATATGGGTCTAAGTGAGCTGGTCCCCATCCACATAGTGTATCATGACCAGAAATGAGATTAGAGCTTGTAAATTTTCTTCACCCAGCACCTCCTCTAACCACTAAACTAAGAGGCCTCCCTGTCAGACCTCACTGCCTCTGCAATAAGGCTCCTTATGCTGGGCTGGATTTCTTTTCCCCCCAATGCATATTTGTTTGAGAGGCAGCATGTTTCTGCCTCTTCACACACACACACACTCTTTTGCTAGAAATCAAAGAAGTTAAATGCCAAGCCGCTCAAAAAGGGCACACACTGACTGAAATTTCACATGCAGAAAAAGCCAAGAAATCCCAAACTGTGGTTCCTGTAGCATCCGTGGTGCTGCTACATTGCACATATATCTAGTAGAGGCATTAAAATGATTGCCATAAACAAGGATTCTAAGCACGGCAGATGCATGAGGGGGAAAGTCCATTATTTCCATATTATCCTGGCCTCACAATCCCCATCCTGATTAAATTACTGAGGGGATTATCAGCGAGATAATCAACTGCAGTGTTTAATCTAGATAAATCAGTATTAACGGGCCTTGCGCCACAGAATTGGATGGGTCCCAAGCCAGGAATTACCTCTGGCACCCAATACTTCAGGGATGCAGACCCCTAAAGTTTGGAGCCAGGATAAGAGAAACATTCTGAGATGTGGGAGCCCAGTTAGGCTCCTCTTCAAAAGTGGCCTAGTTTTCAGAGATGGAGAGCGCCCCCAGAGGCCAGTCTATCTGTGATGATTTGTGGGTGCTCAGCATCTTTTAGCTGGGTGCCTAAATATGGATGTAGGTGCCCCCCTTTGAGCTTCCTTGGCTTTAGTCTATAAAAGATTAGCCTCCCAACTGGCACCAGTTGCTACCTTTCGTTAATTAGGAGGTTGCTCGGGGAAGCTTTCGTAATTCTTTTGTCAGGGCAGGAGGCTGATGGCTGCACGGTGCAATGCGGACGCAAGAGCATATAGGGGAACCTGAAACTTGGCAATGCCACTGGAATGAAGGGAGATGCACCAATGGGGCTTGTTTGAGAATAAAGTGATCTGGATGGGACACAAAAGCAGAAAATTCAGAAGACTCCTTTGTTCACAGACAGTGTGACAAAGGCCTAGAAAGCCTCTGTTGAAGGCCTACATGGTGAACTCTTGTTCTGCTTAGAAAATGAGTCACTGACCAGGACTTTTATCACCACCTTCCCTTCCCTCCCCATAGCTGCCTCCTTCAAAAGGGCTTGATGTCTTTTTGGGAACAGAGGGAGGTCGGGTCTCTGAGAGAAGCTGCTTTTCAGCAAGGTATTGTGCTATCTTTTGAAGAACTTCAGATACCCTGAAACACACATCTATCAATAACTATAGCACAGAGCTTCCCAGCAAAGTGCAGGGAAAGGGCTGTAGGAGGCTGAACTCTGTGAATCAGGTTTCTCAATGTGCCCTTCAAACTCACCTGATGTCTAGATGACATTTTTGACACTGAATAGCTATCAGATTCCAGCTTCTCTCTCCAACACCAGGGTCAATGGGGAAAAGAGGACTAGGAATAGATGTGCTGAGCACAGAACAGGTGAAAATATGTTGCTCTACAGGACAGTGATGCAATGCAGAATAGTGCAGAGAAATTGCTCTTTTTACCCTTGAAATATTGTCTTTTGCGACACAGGATGCATCTTGCTAGCTCAGACCATCTAGTCCAGGATCCCCCCCTATCTAGTTCCCCCCCGCCCGCTTCATGTAATGCAAAGTGCAGGACTATTGAGGAAAGTGAACCACCAAGGCGTGTTGATGTCACACTTAACCAGCCTCCACCCAACAAATCTCAGCATCGATAGAGCAGGACAGACACAATCCTCATGATTTAGGTCAGTGGTTCCCAACCTTTCTGAGTGAAAGCCCCACTAGTTAACTCTAGCCGACCCAGCCATAAACACACATAACCCCTATAAACACATATAATGACAATAATAAAACCACTACGTTACATAAATCATAATAATAAATGACTCTTACCGGAGTAAGAAGCTACGCCTTCCCTGGTGCAGCCGCCACCGCCCGCCCCACGTGGCCCTGCCTCTTCCTGTCCCTGGTGGATGGAGGGTAACAGAGGTGGCAGGCACTGGCGGGGGCTGTCCAGGCTGCTCTTTTGCTCTGGCCGGCACAGGGCTCGAGGGACTAAATGACCTCAATATTACTGAAGCTTCATGGGCCCCCTGTAATCTTTGGTGTTCCCCCAAGGGGGTCCCGCACCCCACGTTGGGAACCACTGAGCAGTCGGACAACACAAACTGTGTTTGTAATGCATCACTGAAGCAAATTGTTCACGAGTAACCCTTAGGTTGACATTAATTGTAGAAACTATTTAGCAAATACTTACTAATACTGATATCCAAAGTAAACAGTAGCAGTTCGTAAACAGCTCACCAAGCAAAACTTTTGCAACAAGTACGATTCTCAGCGATTAGTTTGGAATCCAAACCTGTCTAGGGTGATGATGGATTCTTGCTCTCCTGCCTGTTAATACAAAGTTGGTAGAAAGAGATGACAAGTGCTGGAAACCTACCCTGGAAAGATCAACAGGGCTCCTCTAGGACTCCAGGGAAAGAATAAACAGGTAGATTTTCTTTTAAACCAATGGCTCCCTTTTGGCCCACGGGATCTTTCAAAGTGGCCTGCCACCCTTCTGCTGTTGGCTGCAGAAGGAAACTGCTGCCTAAGGACCCAGGCAGAACATGTTATCATGGGCATACAAAACCAGTGCAGGCGTCTTGCTGCAGCCAAGGGGACGGGAGATCAGCGCTCCCCTCCCCTGGCTCCAGCAGCGAGCACAGCAAAGTACTCCACCTGGGTCCATAGGCGCTGGGGTCTCTGCTGGAGCCAGAGGGAGGGGAGCACTGATTTCCCATCCCCATGACTGCAGAAGGGAGCCACTGCCTGGGGACCAAGGTGGAGCGCATGAGGCTACAGGATGTGTGTGGTTTCCTTACTGCAGCCAGGGGGATGGGAGATCAGCAAGGACTCCTTCCACTCCTCCCACTGCCAGCTCCTTAAGCCATCGCATTCCACTCTCTTAACATATGTAAACCACCACCACCAGAACTCATTTATCAAGAAGAATGGTAGATCTCACTCTTCTGTTCATTGCAACAGGCATTCTCTCTCTTGTGGTTATTAAAGTTTGCTAAGGAACATTAGATCTGCACTTAGCAGCAGCTCCAGTGGTAGCATGCCTGGCTGTTGATCGCTACTATTTAAACCAGCTTTAATGCACGCTGGCAGAGATGAATTTGCAGGAAGCTAAATCCCTATGGGGAACAATGACATATTATCACTCTTTCCAGCTGAACCTGGAGAACAATAGTTTAAAAAATAGGAATCCTGGCCCCAACTGACTGCAGAGGAATTTAGACGCTTGCAAAAGCACAAATAAACATAATCCCTAGGTGAATGGACTAGAAATCAACTTCTGGAAATAAATTACATATTTGAGAGATTATTTTACAAATGCCATCCAAGAATTCACATTTATGTTCATTTCCCAGCTGCCACCACCGTTTGAACTCAAGCTGGCAAAACAGGGACATTTGTCCAAGCACCATGTGCTTGATGGACCATGGCTGTACTGCTCATAAAAGCGAGAGAGGCAGGTATTTCTTTCTGAAATCATCCCTACACTAGTAACAATACTGTTAACTTACCAAATACAGGGACCAGTGTGGCCACAAGTGGGCTTCTGGAAAGTCCTTGCCCACAAGCACGAGGCTGGAGGACTTGCAGAAGACACTGGGGTTTTTTTAGGTTCCTTATCTCAGAGCAGATTAGCATCATTAATTTTGCCGTGTGCCATGAGATCCTCGGACGGCCGTCCCCATGGACACCATGACGCAGTTTGTCTAAGCACGTCTTTATAAAAACGATCAGCAAAAGAAGGGTAGTTTTCAAAATGAATATGGCAGCTGCAGTCCCAGGGACCGTGCCCCAGACACACTGCAGGAGCCAGGCGCTGAGCCTACCCAGAGGGGTGAGCATTGCTAAACAGCATTGATGGCGTCCATGGCACGTTGCAAACATACAACGAGCCGAGGGCTATGCCCCAACAAGCAAATGATCTCATAAGGGGAAGGCAGAGTGGCTAAATGTCTTACTGGTCGCCCATGTCTTGGATTCAGTTCACTGCCAGTAGCACTTGGTCAATGCAGCTCACTGTTCTATGGCAGCAAATAGCTAGTGTCCAGTTCGTTTGTGCTGTGAGCCCAGTGGAACGGCACCAGGGCCAGGTTCGCCCTTTGAGTCACATGCCATTGCATGTCCTGGGTGCGTTGTTAGGGTGCGTTAGCTGCGGGGGGGATGGTGATGGGAGGGAACCGATGGGCCACATTGACCAGCTGGCCCTTATCAAGACTACCTGCCTGTCTAACTCCAGGTCCAGGAGAATTCAGTTAGCGTGTGTGAGGCAGCACATTGCACAGCTTTAAACCCCGGCTGAGATAAATGCCAAGGGTGTATGGAACAGTAGTGGGTCTTCTGGATGAGACTCTAAAAACATCGGTCCCCCCTGGGCTAGCCAGCCCATAACGATCGTATGGCATATTTCACAGGAGTTCCTTGAAGTACATGGCTAACATTCCCTGTCCCGCATCACTGGGAAAGGCTTTTTTGATCCTCTGACCGCAACGGTGGCTGCATGTCGCTATGCGTGTGGCTGGGGTCAGCAGGGAGGACTACTCGTGATTGCATTTCGTTTTTAAAGACCTTTAACACCTGGAGAAGTGAAAGATGTTATATAAAACATGAACATGCCATCTGCACAGCAAGCTGGAAAAAAAACCCCAGCTAAAATGTCTGCCTTAAGCTGGCGTACACACCAGCTGCCCACTAGACTGGACTGGAACTGGGCAACATAAGCCTGTGTTCCCACCTGGCCAAAGCCCTTCTCTGAGCAAAGGCGCCAGAGTGAAATGGGACAGAGCTCTTCACAGACTAGCAGCTGGACTGCTAATCTGCCCTTTGCTATTTTATCCTTTGCCCTGCCCTTGTCTCTGCAGTGTCCGAGCACCCTACAGTTGTGAGAGTGGGTAGGGTACTGACCAGAATCCTGGACCTGTGCCCTGCCACTGGCCTGTTGGCTGCCTGGGCAAGTCACGTCAGCTCACTGTACCTCAGTTTTCCCATCTGTAAAATGGGGATAATGCTGCTGACCTGCTTCGTAAAGCACTGATGAAAAGCCCTATATAAGAGCTAGAGAGTTAACCAAGTTGCCTAACATCTGGCACATGTGGTTTGTTCTCTCTCGCATCCCTCCCCAGAGAGAGAATTGTGTGTGGTACAGTGGTTTCTTTCACAGGTTGTTTTTGGGAGGCGGGGCAGGGTTCAATGTCTGTGCTGCTCTGTTTACAGCAGAGAGGGCTGGTCGGAGCAGTGCTCTGGCCCGGGCAGTGGGAAGTGGATGGTCCAAGGTACCAAGAATTCTTCACTGTCTCTCTGTGTTAATTGGTGTGGTTCCATACTCAAGTCAGGCTCGCTGCACAGATGCGTCTGGTAAAGTAAGGCGGGTCCCACAGCTCACCCCAGTCAGCTAGGGATGACATTCGGGCGCTGGCTTACCTCGGGATGCTTACACCGCTGCAGCCTTCTCATCCCCCAGCCCCAGGGCATCAATGTTGCTCCCCAGGAAAGCTCACCTTGTCCTGCAGCAGTGGGGTGAGATGGGGGAGGAATCATGGAAGCATTTCAAGGGGCAAAAGGCTGAGTCTGGAAGCATGACTGATTCAGATGCCACGTTAGCCAACAGGTAGGGCTCCTGCTCGCCTCAGAGCCCAGTCCATTCCTTTCCCCACAATGGGGATTTCTTGCACCGGTAGCTTTAGTTCTTTCTAAGAAGTGTCTGCTTCTATTCCACTGAGTTCAGAAAACTCTTTGCCATCTCTCATGCTCCATGAAGTGGGATATCCACTTGCTTTTCCCTGTTCCAGGTGGTATGGGGAGAAGTGGCTGGGGATTTGTCTCAATACTACAGAGGAGGAAGCTTTAAAAGGAAAAAAAAAAAAAAAAGAGATGGAAACCCTTTTTTTTAATCACATCGTTTGACTTCCCAAAAGCACCTGAGTTTATTTCTGTGGCAGTTTATTTCACATGCCTGTACTTAGAATCTGCTTTCAAATCTAACACCTACATCAATCATAAAATAGAAGAATCATGGAAGATTAGGGTTGGAAGGAACCTCAGGAGGTCATCTAGTCCTACCCCCTGCTCAAACCAGAACCAATCCCAACTAAATCATCTCAGCCAGGGCTTTGTCAAGCCAGCCCCTAAAATCCTCTAAGGATGGAGATTCCACCACCTGCCTAGGTAACCCATTCCAGTGCTTCACCACCCTCCTAGTGAAAAACTTTTTCCTAGACCTCCCCCACTGCAACTTGAGACCGTTGCTCCTAGTTCTGTCATCTACTGCCACTGAGAATAACCTGGCTCCATCCTCCCTGGAACACCCTTTAGGTAGTTGAAGGCTGCTGTCAAATCCTCCCTCACTGTTCTCTTTTGCAGACTAAACAAACCTAGTTCCCTCAGCCTCTCCTCATAAGTCATTTTTGTCCATGTCCTTTCTGTCGTGGGAGGCCCAAAACTGGACACAATACTCCAAATGCGACCTCACCAATGCCGAATAGAGGGGAATAATCACTTCCCTCCATCTGCTGGCAATGCTCCTACTAATACAGCCCAATGTGCCGTTAGCCTTCTTGGCAACCAGGGCACACTGCTGACTCATATCCAGTGTTTTGTCCATTGTAACCCCCAGGTCCTTTTCTGCAGAACTGCTGCCTAGCTCGTCGGTCCCCAGTTTGTAGCTGTGCATGGGATTCTTCCGTCCTAAGTGCAGGTCTCTGCACTTGTCCTTGCTGAACCTCATCAGATTTCTTTTGGCCCAATTCCCCAATTTGTCCATGTCACTCTGTATCCTAACCCTCCCCTCCAGCGTATCTACCACTCCCCCCAGTTTAGTGTCATCTGCAAACTTGCCAAGGGTACAATCCAGCCCATCCTCCAGATCATTAATGAAGATGTTGAACAAAACTGGCCCCATCGCTGACCCCTGGGGAACTCCGCTTGTGACCGGCTGCCAACTAGACATTGAGCCGTTGATCACTATCCATTGAGCCTGATGACCAGTCATTCCCATGCTTATGTATTATAATAGGACACAAAATTTGCAAAGATGGCGTGAGAGCCACACCACCATCACACCAAAATATTACCAGAAGAAAAACCACCACCTAGCTCGGCATGTATAGTGCACTCATCCCCTGCAACTATGTGCATCCACGAGCTGCCACTACTTTCCCGCACCCCACGTCCAGAGGAAAATTAAAATCCTGACAGATTGCTGGTAGTCTCCCTTCTCTCCTTTTGTAAAGAAATGGCAAATTCCAGATCTGGCTGGACCATCACACCCTAGAAGCACCAAACGCGGCTCTGCATCAGTGCAGTTAGCTGGTGCCTCTGAACTATTTACTCTAGCAGGAACTTGCATTTCTTTCCTCCTTTTTGCAGAGTCGCCAGGATGCATGTATCTCTGCAAACAAACCAGAGATGCAGACGACGCAGACAATTAAGTTGCTCTCCATGATTTTAATGAACTATGACAGGGCCTTTATCCAGTCCCTCGCAGCAGCATTGTATTTGCTGTAGGTTTATGACTGTGCAGGGGAGCACATTCAGAGAGTTTAGTTACTGTGCCTTTGTTCTCATATGGCACAGGGTTGGTCCAGTGGAACAGCTGGGAGGGACCAGCACCATGATGTGCAGAGCCCTGACCTGGAAGCAAATAGGCAGACCGTGTCCTACTGCCCTGGTAACATAAGTCAGACATAAGGCAGCCTAGTCCAATGGTCAGACCAGGGTGACAGATTCAGGACACCTGAGTTCTGTTTCTGTCCCTCCCCTTAGCTCGCTGCGGCTTGCATCTGTGCTAGCCTTTAAAAAATAAAAACCTTTCCACTGTGGTTACCGCCAGTTCAACTCTGTCTGTGCTAGCGTAGACGCTGCCATTGTCTCATCCAAAGTGGCTCACTGCAGATCTAGATAACAAGGAGTTAACCCCACCAGGGGTCGCAGGAGCCTTCTCTACACTAGAGCTCAGTGTTGCACCTCATGATGGAGCTGCTGCAATGGGAACGGAAGAAGAAACAACTGGTGTCCCATCGGGTGCACCCCCTCAGCAGTACCCCAGCTTAGTTACAGCCTTTTGGCAGCTGCGTGGTCCCTTACGACCAGCTTTTGAGGGAATTAGCTAAGGAGTTACTGTCTGGGGAAGAGCTGGAGCTCCCCAGACGGAAAGGCACGTGGAACGGAAAGCTGTAGCACTAGGGACATTCATAGGGATGAAGGGTGAAGTCACACCTCGTAAAGCCGTAGTTTCCAGCTCCCGGTTCTCTGCTGCGCGGCCCTTTTTGCAGTCCTTCACCTCAGGGCAACGTGGGTGTCAGCTGCAACCAGTTCAGCATGGGAACGTTGTACCCTGGCTGCACAGCTGGGGGCCAGGCTGGGAGGGTCAGGCCCTCCGCCCAGTAGCATGTTTCCCCAGGGGATGTTTTCTGTCGCTGTGGCAGCAAGGCATCCCCTCAGCTGCAGCTCCCCTGAGGAGCTCCCAGGGGACGTGCCACGCACCACGGAGGCCTTGCCTGCCTGCGGCATCTCTGGGGGGGGCTGGCGGGCACAGCATCCCCCCACCCATCAGCCCCCTCCTCGCGGCTCTCTAGCCCCACTGAGAGCCCGGCTCAGGGCTGTAGGGGAGGGAGAAGGCAGCTGAAGCTCTTGTGGGTGGGAAAAGCACATGCAGCACGTCAGGATGCTGCCTGGCTCTGTGGGAGGGCCCAGCACCCAGGGTCCAGCAGCCACAGAGCACGTCACTTGCCTGCGAGCCCAGTGCTGCCGCTGGGGAGCGAGGGGTGGGGCAGGGTTTCTGGGGGGCCTCCTGGAGTAGGGCTTGCCCCCCTCCTCGGTGCAGTGTCACACCCGAGGAGCTGAATTACCTTTGCCTCAGCTCTGTACAACGCAGCCACGGCCACAGCCGGCACGCGCCAGCCAAACCCAGGGGCCCCGTGTGCCGCAGCAGCCGCCGCTGGCCTGTGGGGGGAGGCCTGGCCAAGCAGCCTGGACTCAAATGGCCTCCAGCTTTGTCCTCTATTCTACTGAGCCACGAGGCACCCACCACCATGGCAACCCCAGGGGGGCTACGCCTGCTCCTGAACATAGGTGAAGCAGCGAAAGGATCCAGCATCCCGGCCCTTACTGGAAAAGGCCCCACACCCTTCTTCCTCTGCCTGGCCCGGCCTGGCTGGCAGCCGTTCGAACCCCGAGCTCCCGTCATGAGAGGCAGCCACTATGAGCCCTGCGTCACTTAGAAGGGGGACCCCCCACTGTGTCTCTCCCCCACCCCCGGAGGCAGGTCACCTGCCAAGGGAGTGAAAGCTGCAGCCAGAGGGTTGCGGGGATTTGACAGCCCGTGAAACAGCCAGTTAGGCTCAGCTGCCACCTGCAACCAGATGTTTTGGTTCATCCTAGCATCCAAGGCTTGCCAACCAAGTATCACCTCTTCCCCGGGCTTCCCTAGCCCTAGGGACAGGGAGGCCTCCGTCAGCAAGGTTAAAGCCAGACGGGCCCATCAGATCATCTAGTCACGTTCTCCAGAACAAGTGTGTTCTTGGCGGCCTGGCTTGACGGGAGTAAAGGGAGCCTCGTTACGTGGGAGACAGGATCCGGGGAGCCACAGGCTGGAACAAGACTGTCTGTCCTGGCTGAGATAAGGGGGACGCCCAGGGAACCTTTGACAATGGGACAGAAAACGATGGGTAAGAGAAGGCTGGAAGGTAAGAGGAGGGAATGTGTAAGCATCTACGGACGGTGTGTGAACAGAGCCTGCTGTACAGAGATTGGCCCTTACAGTGACCAGGCCAGTCCCAAAGCGTGTGGTGCCACGTGCAGGCAATGCCGTGTGATGTGTAAGTGTAGATGAAGGCAGAGGTCGGCTGTGTAACTTGGGAGGTGTGGTACGCCGTATGCCCTCCCCCTGCACTGCGTCTCCAACTCAGCATAGCTGTGCCGCATGCCACGTAAAAGAACCAGGGGGATGCGTCTGGCATCAAACTGAGCTTTTGGGGAACAGAGGAAGAGGTCTTAGGGGAAGCCCAGAATTATTCTTTAGCAATATAAAAGGGAGTCAGTTAATGGAGCTGGATTTTTTGCCCTCCCCCCAGCCTGAATCCATCTGTGCCTGCACTGTGAATGGAAACATGCCACCGCAACCTGAAGTTCAGTCAGATAAAAAGACCAAACAAACCCACACCCTGCGTCAGTTGTCTGAGGGCCAAGCCAGGACCCATGATGATAAAACACACACAACAGTTCCTCAGTGCAGCCCTCAATAATAGAATACAAATGAGCAGGGGCCGGGGGATGGAAAGGTGTTTTATCACCAATGCTAAATGCATTCAGAAGGACTCATGGATTCTCGTAAGCCACAATGGGCTCTGTCTAAAGCTGAATTCCCCAGCAAAGAGGTGCCAGCAAGAGGATCTTGGCAGAGCAGCTTCTGAAGGGCTAAGTTGTTTTTCTTTTTTAGCCTGTGCTCCATCATTCTTATTTTCCTTTCTCGATCGCTTACAAACTTAATAGCAGTAGGAGACGCTGCACGAAAACATTAAGTTTTCATTAGGTTCTCTTAAACAAGACTGGCAGGAGAAAGACCTTAGTGCACTCAGAGGCTGACAGGAAGCCTTTTGCATGCTGAATATTTCTAGTCCCTGAATGACACCAAGAGAATCTACCTGCCCATTGCACTCAGCCAGCTGACGGCCATTCAGCCATTCACTGCAAAACTCCACAAAGCTCCTTGACAAAACATTCTGTGCTGAACGTTGCAGGTACACAGGGGATATTCTTTACTCATTCGGCGTATTTATTATGCTAGGATAAAAACACACCTGCAAAATGATTGTTTAAGCTCCCTCCCCACATCAGCAGCTTTCCACAGCTCAGTGTGTAGCTCACTGGTGAGCGTGCACATGTGAGAGGGCCCCCTCCGTGCAGATCCACAGTGCGTGCTATCAGGTGGGAGAGGCTCCTGGTCCAAACCACTGTGTGCCACTCAAGATCTCAACCAGCACAAGTGCCCCGATATTAATCCCCACATTTCAGACATCAGTTTGCTTTTGGTCTGGTCCCCATGGCCTTGATTCAGCAACACTGGCTGAGTTTCAAGCACATGCTCAAGTCCCAATAGATGCCATGGGGCTTTAACTGGGGCCTGGACCATGGAGTACCATGCAGCCATCACAGTCTCCAAATGCTGCATGGACATGGCTTGTGACTGCCCTCCCACCTGCTTCACCACAGGGCACTGCAGAGCAAGGCAGCAGCGACTGAAAAGCCTCATCCGAGCGTTTGCACAGAACGCAGCCCAGTGGCTCAGGGCTGAGGCACTGCTGGAGAGGAGGAGATTTGTATCATTTTAAAGCATTTTTAATACGTTTTACCTCCGTCCCCACGTTCACCGGCAATTGAACCAGCAGCAGACAAAAAGCCTCCAGCTGTCGTAAGCTGACACAGGGACAGGAAAGCCAGCTGGTCTGCAATTATTTCACCACCCAGTTCAGAGAATGGTGCTTCCAGTCTGCTAGTGGCTCTCAACGTTTTCTATGGCATGTCCCTGGCCCCTTTAGCACAATGGGAAGGGCAGGGTGCTCATTGATGCCCATGCCGAGGTTGAGAAATGCTGATCTCAGCACTGCCCCATCCGCTTTCCAGCCAGTCTCTGGTCCCAGCCTCACCATGTCAGTCTGCAGCCAGCACTGGAGACAGGTGGAAAGCGGGCAAGGATGAGAGCAAGGCGGCAGCCACTGTCAGAGGGGGACAGAGCACATCCCATCCAGACTAGCGGGCCCAAGCCAGCATACCCAATCCAGAAGAGTGCTCAGCATCTTTGGCTGGCTCTGAGGCCACCCAACAACACTCAGGATCAGGCCCCAAAAGTCAATACCTGGGGTGAGGTCTCACTGGAAGAACAGACAGCTGGTCTGCCCAAATGAAACTGAAACCGTCTCCTCCGATGTTCAGTGAGGGTCGCGTCACTCCTTTACACCTCTAGAGACCAAAGCTTCCAAGGTCTTCAGGCATCTACCAACACAGGAAGGCACCAAGTGGGGCTTTCAAGAACACCAAAGACAACAAGGTGCCCAACTCTCATGGAAACAAATGGAGTGTGGTGAGAAAGCAATGGCAGTTGGGCACATCACCTGCTTAGGTGCTTTGGAAAACCCCACTTGGTGCTTATATACTTTTGAAAAACTGGCCTAGAGTGGCCCTGAGGGAAAGGAAGAGATCTGCAAGCACTTCTTTTACACAGAAGCTCCAGCCTGCGCTGGTGTCGGCTTCACGTCAGTTCGGGTCAAACAGAGATGCAGCCAAGTAGCAAAATCTGATCCAGATTCTGAACCCCCCAAAGTTAGGATCCCAACTTCGCTAAGCTGGGCGGGGGGAGGAGTCTCCCCCCTAGATCCAGCTGTGGCCCTAGGATCTGCACTCTGAGAACTCTCTCATCCATACGAGTCAGATGTTCTTGACTCTCGGGGAGGGAGAAGGAAGGGGTCTCCCGATGATGAGCCCTGGGGGTCATTGTACTCCCACTGATTGCAACGGAGGCAGTGTTGGGACCTACTAACGTTCATTTTTAATCCTCTCAACCTGACACAATACCGTTACCTACCCAGCCATGGCTAAGAGCTCCCATCCGGTAAATATCTAATACAGGTTTTAGAAAGTTAGTTTGTTTGACCTCTGATGCAAGTAAGGGGAACATTTTCAAAAATGCCGACGTGACTTCGGAGCCTAAGTCCATTTTCAAAAGTGATGGGGGGTTGCTCAGTGGTGAAGTCACTTTTGAAAAACCTTCTCCATATCATCTAATAGTCAAAAGGCAGTTTTTAAAGCAGGTATCTGCTGTGCCAGAGCGGGTCAAAAAGCAGGGCACATTAATTGCAAAGGTTTTCACAAAAAGGTGTCCTGTTTTTGTGAAATATTTTCAAAATGTCTCAACCCTCACATTTTTAAAGAGTGCACAAAAATTGATCCTGGAGGATCTGTCTGATCAGCACATTCAATTTGCTGATAAGAAGCACGGTCCGGGTTATGGTCTGGCTGGCCAGAAAACCTAGCGCCAGCAGCACAAGGATGGCACGGAAGCATTTTCAGTTCAAATCGGTCATCATCCCCCCCTTCATTTTAACCTACTTTCTGAAGAAGGGAGAAAAGTTTCTTTTGCAGAGCACCCGACTGTGTTAAACGGGTAAGGGTGCAGGGGAACAGAGTGTCAGTAGCCTTGGCACACAGTGGGTCCAAGTGTGAGCTCCCATCCACCAGTGTAAATGGGGAGTGGCGCCACTGAAGTTAAAATGGAGCAGAAAAAAGGGAGAGGGGAATCAGGCCCAGGGTGCGCTTTATCTTAGCTGTAGGCAGGCTGTAATGCACACTATTCTTCTCTCCTGGTCTGGGTGATTCACTTTGCATCCGACACCATTTGAACCATACATTTTACAGTGACAGGAAACACACGTGTGCCACCAAAGCAAGAGGTTTGTGGTCTTGCCCGTAACAGGACTAGTGACAAGCCCAAGAGCTCTCCACAGGGCCAATCATAGGACTGCCAGTGAAGTCAATGAGGGGGCTCAGCCCCTTGCAGAAGGAGGCCTTAAGAACAGATGCTAATCAGAAAAGAAACACAAACAGTGATACTGAGGTAATGGCAAAAGATTTCATTAGTGCAATTAACATTTATAATGGTATGTTCTTTAATAGAGAATTTAAATAAGGCTTTGAATAATTACACACACTAAAGCTAACATTCTATAACCTTGTTCCACATGGAAATGCGGCAGAAAACCCTCAGTGTCCTACAAGGTCCAGTTATGAACAATTACATTCAAGAAGAGTTGGCTTCCAAAAAACCCCAAAACTGTTTGCTGCACCATCGGCTTTTTCAAGTCTCCTTGCTCCCTCAGTGTGAGAAAAGTGTGAAGAGCAGATACGCAATATGTTCACCATGGGAGGGAGGTTGGCCGGCCAGCAAAAAAATGCCAAGTAGCACTTCCCAATCTGGAATCTCACCCAATTTCTTTATGGTGATGGAAGCTCATGGAAAGAGCAACTGAATTTTTTTACATAGAGGAAGGTGAATTCTCTCCTTCCCACCCAAACAAGCTGTGCATAATCATGGAAGCTTGAAAAAAATATGATGTGGGCATGTGTGTTTATGGCTCAAGTTCTCCTTTAAAAAACTACGCACAAAAACAATGGTGGTGATGGTGGCTGGCGGGGCAGGGGAGGTGAGAATCAAAGCAGCATTTGAAATAGTAATATACTGTTTCAAAGTCTGCACTGCCCCACAGAACCAGGAATTATAAGGTGTTCGTTTTGTTCTCGACAGATCCAATCTACACTGGATATGTAAAAAAACAAGGGGTCGTGTCACCAAAAAACTGCCTACATGTCGTAAAGTCTTTAAAAAAACAAAACAAACAAACAAAAAAAACATCCCCCTCAAAAAAAAAAACCCCCAACAACCCAAAAACAAACACAACGTTGGCGAAAGCTCAGAAAAATTTATCATCGATTCTGAAGTGGGGCCTGGTGACGTCGTCCGGGTTGATGAAGACGGAGATGGACTTCCCCGGGTTCTCAGTCACCAGCTGTTGCAGTTTTTTGGCTAATCGGTCGTCAGGCTGGTGGGCGTCCCCTCCATCGGACTGCGGGGAGGGGATGTTGCTCGTGCTGCCTCGCCTCTGGAGCTCCAGCGTGAGCCGGTTGGCAGCTTTGACGTGCTCGATGGCAGTTCGCAGGTGCTCTGCGGGGTCCGAGCGGACCGAGGACAGCTTCCGGGCATGCAGCATGACCGTCTCCTCAGACAGGTGCTCCAACATGTTGCACTGGGGGATGAAGTAATTGGGGCACATCTTATTGACCAAGCAATGCTGCAGATCGTCAATGAGCCCCAGCAAGAAGTGGGCAGCATAACCCTCTTGAGCCAAGTAGTTGGCTGGTAGCCGGTCGCAAGCCCACAGCATCATGCTCCGCAGGTGATATGGGCTGATGGCTTTGGGGCGGGAGAGGAGTTTGATGATGACAGCTTTGCAAGCCTGATAGGCTTGCATGAGGCTGCTAGAGATGCACTTCTTCAGCTGCACTTCGCTTCTGGCGAACGACAGCCGCCACTCATTGTCCTTTTTTCCTTTGTAGGAACATGCAGGCACTAAGTAAAACCCACTGATGACCTCCTCCTCGGTAATCTTCCCGTCCCAGAAGTGGTTCTCCATCAGCCAGCTCTGGGCCACCGCTGGCCACCCTTTGAATGACACCACAGGGACAATATCATACAGCATGCGGCTGCTGCCCACTCCCAGGATGATGGATATTATAGTCCCGTTCTTCTCCACCTTTTCTACTTTGGGCATTCCTCGCTGCGGCTTCTTCTGGATCTCGGACAGGACGATGCTGATGGAATCATGGAACCAGTCTGCCACCTTCGTAGGAGAGAAGAAATAATTGATAGCCCCGCTGATATGGTCCACAATTGTGCAGCAGTCTTTCCATTTACTTATCGTCCCTTCGTCAAACAGCCGAAGGCTCAGCCAGGAGTGGCACAGAGCCGAGTGGCGCATGTCCAACGTGACTGGCTGGTTTCGGTCGTGCAGTTTCAGCGCCGGCACCAGGAGGGTGAAGTCCATATCATAGTCCGTTCCTCGGGCGTACACGTTTAATTCGTCAAGATCGAGATCCACCACGCCTTCCCGGACTCCGCCTGAAAGGAGCAGGTACTCGTTGGCTACCGGGAGCTTTTGGTCCAGCTTCTGCACCATCCCTGCAAGAGAAGCCAGAGTCATTTCAAAAAGCGGGATGGATTTTTGGATGGCATGTTTAATTCCATTAAAAGATCTCATGTGTCAAAGATGACAGGCAACCCCCATCGAAACCCACCACGGCTCATGTGCGTGACAGGAGTCAGAGACCTTGTCTAGAGGAAGAGCTAGTGCGCAGAAAGCTGGGGTGTAAATTTATAGCGCCCTGTGGACCCTGCCACTGCACACTAAAAGTTCCTTAGCATGCTTAGACAGTAGCAGGCCAACGCCTGCGAATGAACTTTTAGTGCATGATAGCAAGGCCCACAGGGTCGCTTAGCGTGCGACAAGCTACTGCCATTGACCCTCCAGCTTACCACACACTAGCATAATATCTAGACCAGCCTTGAGACAGTGTGCCCCTGCCCAGGGTAAAGCCAGTCCCTTCTTCCCCAGAAGCCAACAACCGGGCCCCTCCTGAACTCCTGGATGTGTTGTTCAGTTAGAAGAGATTGATTCTGACCATCACACTTAGTGGCACTGGATGGAAAGAGCAACAGGCTTTGGCAAAATTCTGTCAAGCTACTTCTAGGCCTACATTTAACTCCCATCAAAACCAGGATTTAGCTGTCTTGGTGCCAGGACTCCCACCACTGTAGCAGCCAGGCACCTTTCACTGATTGAAAAATACAAATATTAACACTGCCTCTCTCTGCCCAGCCCCCCTTTGCTCCCCCAGCCAGGCCAGGCTGGACATAGCTGGATTAGTATGTAGGTTTTTTGGTTTGTGTGTGTGTCTCTGTGGAATTTACACAGGGGAAGCTAAGCCAGAGAAATGGACTTTGTATTTTGATCTGAATTCAGTGAGGTCTGTGTTGTTTTACCATCTTTTACGGGAGGGATTTCACAAAGTAAATCCACTCCAACTCCTTGATTAACTTAATTTTGAAACTAATCCTTCAGGCTGCAATGAAGATCAAATTCCCTGAACTACCTGCCCTTGCTCCCAAGCCGGGCATATGAATATGGGACTTCAACTGCCATTGTAAAACAAACCACATGGCACTTTTTCTGCCCCCTATACAGTGCAGAAGTTAAAATACCTAATTTTTTATCCGTTTTTAAAAGTGTTAATTAAGAACAGCAGGGGCTTAACCACTGCAACATTAAAAAGAACAAGACACCACCTTGCACTCGGCTTCCAGGTCAGCTTCAAATGTTAGGCTTAAAATTAAGCTCTCTCTTGACCCCTTCACTATCTGAAAGCCAATTTCACTATCTGTGTTGCTCTGCTTGTTAAAGACTCAGGACTGGGAGTGAGGATTTTCTGGCTGCGTTCTTAGCTCAGGCTTCCTGTAGAACCTCAGGCAATTCAGTTAGCCTGACTGTGCCTCAGTTTCCTCATCCATGAGCTGAGGATAATGGCACTTACCCACTTCGTTAATGGTTTTAGCTTGCTTTGAGATCCCCACTTATAAGACACTGCACAGTTTCCTTCTCTCCCCCCCAGGAACACACGACATACGTTCTCAAATGTTACTGTAGGAGTGACTTATTTCTTGGCACACCTTTTATAAAGTAGCCTCCATGCCCCGCTACGTTACTGATATCAGATTCAGCCCTTCCACTACAGTAACACCAGGCTCAAATGGTGATGCAAAGCATCTACAAGTTGGGGGTGGGAGGGGAGGCACAGGGAGGAGAAGAGGAAAAGCAGTTGGTCTTTAACTAAAGGTCATGCAACATTGTGCCAGAAACCATAAAGGGATACTTGAAGGCTATGTCTTCACTGCATGGTTTAATCTGGGAGATGGGCTCCCTGGTGAGCCTAGCCCAGGTATGAGCAGCCACTGAAAAGCCCTGACCAAGCCGGGTGTCCTCACTGGGGCTGCACTCACCCATGTGTGTTGTTAGGACTCCTGGAGGCACAACCCAGGGTCCTTCATGCTGCAGAAAGCTGTACCATCTTACGACTCTCCCAGGCACTGTGGAGAACCTGTTGGTCCTTCTGAAGCCATGGGGGAATTGTGGGAAGGCACTGAAGGACTCCGCGCTCAGGTAGCTTAGCCAGTGTCCCCCTTGCAGAGCGGGCTGGTTGGTTGGCGTGCATGCCTGCGTGCATATGGGAGAGGGCAACTGTGAGTAAGATCCTGGCTCTCTCTGCAGTGAAGACAGAAGCTAGATTCCCCTCTGGACAGAGGGTTGGCTGTGGGTTTTAACACAGGATTTCCTTACATTCTCTCCGTCATTTAAAGTTTCTCCTTGATCTCCACTCAGGTTTTAATTTCTTCTGAAGAACTGGACAAGCTGCCTGCAAGCACCCTTCGCTCTCCCAGCACCAAACCGGTGACCTTCCTGCCCGCTGAGAGGCAAGGATGTGGTTCTCATCTCTCCAAACAGCCCCAGCATCCGGGGGAGAAACAGCTCAGAAGTGAGACAATGTCTGTCCTCCCTCCCTCCTGCCTCTCCCTGGCAAACCCTGCTCTGTGATCTCCCCACACGCAGCCCCGGTCATCCTTTAAGGATAACCACCGAGAAATGTTGTCACCCCGAAGGTCTGCGGGGGCTTAGGTACATGGAGGGCTGTATCACCCTGATCGGCTGAGCTGGGCAGCAGCAGGTGAACGCCATTTACTTCTGCTCAGTGTCCAAAGAGGCTAATTTGTAAAGTGCCCCGGACTCTGAGTCCTGCGGAGTGCTGTCACCGCCAGGCGCGGCCCTGACTCTGCTCCAAGACCTTGCTTGGCTCAGGTGAGCGGCCGTGCTTTTTAGGGCTGTCATCAGCCAGCCTACACCGCCGTGCAAGGGAGAAAGGGAACCAGGCACTCTCTGACTCGCCTGCCCGGGCTACTCTCAGCTTGGGTCACACTGAGAGGAGAGGGAGCAGCCACCGCCAGGCTGACAGTCCCCCCTTTCCAACACACCCATCAGTGCCGCCCAGCCAGGGCAGAGGGAGAAGCAAACTGCACCAGGTGTAAGGTGGGCAAAGCGTACTCCCCCCGCAGGGAGCAGAGACAGAACTTGGGTCCCTGCTCTGTTGGGTCCCACCTGTGCTGCCGTATACACAAACTGTGCCGAGTAACGGTCAGCCAGGTGCCGGTCCAGCCCATAGGCTAGTCCAAACACTCACCTTCCTCTGACATTCTGGCCACAATTTACCCCCCCTCCCCACAGGTGGGTTTTCAGATACTTCCTCTCCCCCGCCCTCCCAGAGTAACAGAGTTCTATGGAAATTACTGTTGAAAGCTGCAGAAGCGGACCAATATATATTTCCTAAATACTTTCTGAAGCATGCTACAAGAGGGATAAAAATGACCTATTAAGTTCTACAGGATGGCCCCAGAAACCTACACACAGTTCAAGAGAGATCACAGAATTACAACTTAGTCCTGGGGGGCATGGAGTCCCTGCCTGTTCCACCCTGGTCTGGATGGAATAGTATTCCATCTAGCATTCAAAACTGAGAGACCCTTTCATGGTTTAAATCTACAGTCAAGATTTCTGCCCAGTTAGGCATGTTAGCACGAAAAAAACTTGTTTGGCACTTTTAGCACCATACTGGTTAACTCTGCCTGATGTACAGTTACCAGTGGGACTCACTTGGAAAGTGCTATATAAATGTAAATGGAGGGGCTATTTCTCTGTAGAAAAATACAAAAAACTGGCTGAAAAGACAGAAAAAATATTTTAAAAGCAAAACATACACCACCAGCCCTGTCTGAGGTTTAAACTTACCAATGCTGAGCACATCCAGAAGAGGGGGTGTGTGGGTGGGAGGGGAGAGGGGGGAACACCAGTGAACAGAACCAGAAGCATGTGGAAATCATCATCATTTAGGAATGATTTGCAAATACCAGGCCTTTGGTTTGATTTGATGGCAGTCTCTCCCTTTCACCATTCACAAATACTCCAGAGCAGCGTGCGTGGTTTGCTCACGTGAACATGCAGATTTGATACAAGTGTTTAGAACCAAACCTGCACGTACTATCACTAAACCACCACTCGTATTTACTTTTTCTCGCCGGGGAAGTGCTTAGGGGCCTTGCTGTGAATTGGACTCTGTTGGCTGATCACCCCACCCACACACAGCAAGAGACTGCCGCTGTCCCAGAGAGCTCATGTCCTAAATCAGGGGAGTCCAACTCATTTTGCAGGGACAGTAAAGTCACCCCTTGAGGCACAGGCCGTGGGCCAGGCGTGAGCAGCTCACTGGCAAAAGGCAAACTTTGCAGCTTTGTCTCATGCCTCAAATTGCCCTGCTGAGCACGGCTGATGAAAGGCAGACACACCTTTGAAAATGCCTCTCTCCTTCCCTCTGCCTCACCCCACATCCAGTCACCACCAGCTTGCAGGGATTCTCCCAACTCGCTACCCCACCTTAGGGGCAGAGGGGATGTTTTCCCCCCTCTTCTCTCTGCCTCCCCCTCTTGGGAGATCCCCTTCTAGGCGCTGCTCTTTGGAGGGGGTGGTGGAAATGCAACCCTTCTCTGAACCTGGGGGCAGTCGGTGCAACAGGGACAGGGGAAGATTGGACCTGTCTGAGAGCCAGACGTGGCTGGGCTCGCCGCAGCAGCCACTGGACTGAGCTGGGAAGAAGCCTCAGCCTGTGGGGTGATCGCAGGAAATGGCAGCTTTTGCAGGGTTGAAGCCCCTCGGGTATAGCTGGAGCATCCCTCGGCCCTCCCGCACCCCAGCTGGAGAGACCCTCCGCTCCCCTCTGGAAAAACAAAAACCTGATTCCCACTGTAAAGCCGCCTGCAATGCTAGCTGTCAGAGAGCTCTGAGAAGCAGTGTGCAATTCCTCTAGAGACAGCAGCCTGTCTGAGAGCACCACTACCTGGCTAGTCTGCGAGTTCCCAGAAATCAGACAGGAGAAAGTGTAATAAATCACTAGCCTTCCTTTCCTTGCAGACATCCGGATTGTCCAGCCAACCAGGAACTGTGACGCATTAACATCCATACAATGGCTACAGGGGATGAATCAACAGGCTATCAAAATCTCTCTGCTCAGAGAGCTGCAGATTTTAAATCAAAGCCCGTCAGAAGCTTGCATCCTCTCTCTGCATGAGCATCTGCTGGTCAGAAACAGCGGTCGTTCCAGCATGCAGCCAGAGAAAGGATCTTCATTAGTGGTTAGGACCAGCAATGCTGCTACATTTGAAGACTAAAGAGTAGGAGTAGTCTCTTCGATTTAAAATATGCACAAAACAGAAATGAGAGGCTCTGTAAGGAGCAGAACTGGTCAAATGCAAGGTATGGCAAAGTTTCTGGAAGGCTTACTGACTTTGCAAAGCATTCAAACCAGCCCTCTTATTTACAGCTCTAGTGAATATTTGAAAAGATATGAAGGAATTATCACAGGCAAACAGTATACTGAGCTTCCTATTTTGGCATACAGCCCTCAGACTTGATTGGGCCAAATACCCATATCCAAAGGGGCAAATGTGTCCCCAGCTGAATCAGGACAATCTAGCTTAGCAAAGCCGTGAATATTAAAGAAGCAGGAGTTGGTCAAAGTCAACCCAAACCCTTGTATTTGAGAGACAACAGCAGAGGGCCAGGCACCAGGACTCTTTTTTTCTCTCCATGGCTCTGGCAGCAGATTGTGATTTAGAGGTTACAGACAGCGAAATATGACAAGGTCCCTCTTTGACTCATATGTAGGGATTGAACCCAGGACCTCTGAATGCAAAACCATAAGCTTCTATCACCTGGGCTCAATGATCAGATCTCACAACCGTGAGGCGGGAGGGGAGTCACAGACCTCTGTCTATGGCCTTGCTCCTGGAGGGTAACACAGAGCCATACGTTGGCCGAGTGGATTACACAAGTATTTAGTTTGGCATGTTCCCACTGAAAGATTTTTTGGCTGCAGCAACTTGGCTTCTTTTCCCAGTTCTGTCTGACATGACCTCACACGAACGCTGTTCTCTTACCTATGGAATCAGCCAGTGCTGCCCCCAGGTATGAAACCTTGGCTTCTAATCAGGATGGTTAAACATAAAAGGATTAAAACACACAGTCAACCGAGAGCTGGGACCTTTAATAGCAGGAAACGTGATCTATTTTTATTCCCCACATCATGCCAGGGAAAGAGGACAGAAAATTACAAGAAGAGGAAGAGGGGTAAGCTTTACCTAACTTTTACAGCTGGGATATATCCTCAAATGAACTGGGACGCTTCAAGGCACAAGACGCAGTGTATCCTGTACATTAAGAAGTAATGCAGAGAAATTCTCAACCCATTACGGTATTTTATGTGAATTGATTTCACAGTGGCCAGCGTGTGCGCGCAGGGTCTGCTTCTAGCCAGAGGAGATGCTTATGCAAATAAGCAGAGATTTACAGTTCCCCCTTCAGAGAAACTGACCATGAAATAAAACGCCAGCACCTTCTCAGCCATCCATTCATTTCCTGATCTTTCATCTGTTCCTGATGTCTTAGTTAAGTAGCACTAGCTAGAGAGTAAGGAAAGCAAGAACCAGCCTAAATAAAAGGAAACAGATAGGGTATACTACTAAGAGGACCTGGTCACATCGCTGAGTGCCCAGAATACAGCAGAAAAACCGTATTTCTGCTGCCTGGGAGGGGGCAGTCCCCCCCGAAAGCACAGAGCCCACACGGAAAGAGTTGTGCAAGTCCTTTGCATGCTCAGGATAAGCATCAGAGCATGCACAGTTTCTCTGGGACAAACTGGAGCTCCAGGGGCTAGATCATCTGTTTTCTATCTCTGCCAGGTTGGCAATAGGGAAAGGCTGCTTTGAAGATCCTGAGTGGCCTGCTGGTGGAAAGGTGGCGAATGCATACCCTGGCCGTGCTCCCACTGCCCAGTATCACTCACTGTTCAGCCTGGATTATCTCTTTCAGGCAGCTTGAGATGCCATAATTTCCCCCAACCTGGCCGACCTTCCACACATGCTGGGCCCCAGGCTCTGTCTTAAACCAGGGGTTAATACAGTCTCATATCAGATTGTTTCCCCCACCCCAACCCTGCCTATTTTATAGCCAACTAGGATGCACGACAAGCAAGTCTGCTGAACTCTGAAGCATTTGAAAACCATCCAGGCTCCAGGTGGCTTTTGCGCATATGGCCCATATCATACGGATCACTGTGAAAGTAGCAGCAGCATGCATGGGCAGGAGACCCATGACTGGAGGGAGGGAGTTGCTCAGAAGGAAAGAGCTTAGAGATCTGCTAGAAGAAAACGAACGAGTTTAGGGGAAGTGAGCGCCCACAGTTTGCTGGCAGCCGGCTGCTGGAGTTCAGCAAGGGAAGCTGCGCTGACTGGCCCTTCTTCCTCACTACTGCACTTTCTCCAGTCACCTCTTGACTTCCCAATCAAATCTGACCTGGGGCAAAGCACAGGGCCACCTTAACTTCAGCTCTTAAAAATAGCTGCAGCCCGTGACAACGGCCCAGCTTCTGCCCCTCGGCCCTAGTGCAGCTTTTGAAACAAGAGCCCCCCCAGCATGTGCCCAGAGCACCAGCGTTGCTGGCTGCACAGGTTTGGCCTAGGATTCGGGAATGACTCTCTGGGACACTCCCAGAACCATTCGCTAGGGACACTGGAAAACGGGGCTAACACAAAATTATTATTAACAACACAGAAAGTCTAAAGAATGAAAACCTGGAATTTCTCCAGAGAGAAGGTCACACACTTCATTGATTGCCAAGTTGTTTCCCCTTCAATTTGCAGATCGTTGAATCGCAGCGGAAGGAAAGATTTGGGAAGTGTGTGTGCTGAGTTGCTAGAAGGTGTCAGCCACGAGCCCCATCCCTTGTGCCATTTAAAGCGTGCCCCATCTAACCCAGTGGCTTGCGCTTTGGCAGGAGGCTGTGCCGAGAAGCCAACCTCGCATTGAGCTCGCTTTCCTCTTCAGCAACTTTCCTGTGATGATCTCGACAAAGCCCGAGGCCAAGACAGACTGCTGCTGCCGCCCAGCTGCCTGGAAGCAACGTGGTCCTGCAGGAGACGGCTGTAGGGCTGGGACATGCTGGGGGTGCACGGCACCTTCAAGCAAGGAGTAGCATCAAATCTCTGAAGGGAATGAGCTGGACCAGCGTGTCTGCACTCATTGCTGGTCTGGCGCAATGGAGAGATCAGAGCCCCCTCCTCCCACACCCCAGAAACTCAGGGTTGGGTCTAATTTGACGCAGCCGATTTGTACTAATTCTGGAACGCTTTGGGCAGCAAGAGGGACAAAGCGCTGAGGGAGTGCGTGCCAGGCACCGAGGGCCCACATCAACAGCCGCTGCTCCTGGAGCCATGCAGAGCAACCTCAGCTTCCGTTTAACACAGAAATGCACGTTTCTAGCCCACGTCGCAGGGAAGAAAACCTTGGCCACGGGCCCCAGGTGAGGGAGAGGCAAAGGTGCTTGCCTGAGTCTGCGCGGAGCCTGGCCCGGCCTGGGGGAAGGATGGATCTGCCTCGTGCATTGCAGGGGGGTATTCACCAGGCCCAGTGCCGTGCAGGTATCCTGCCAACCCCACCCCGGCAGGCGCTGCGTGGGGCAGTGGGGAAGAGTGCGCAGGCCCCCCACACTCAGAGGGTACAGCCAACCACTGGGGTCTATACTGGGACAACTCCCTGCTGCCACCCCTGCCCCTTTAGGAGGCTATGCCTGCAGATACACATCCTTGCTGCCCTTGAGGTGGGGGGTCCCTGCTGGTGTTCCTGGGGAAATAAAGGGACGCTGCACTGCTACCTTTGCCCCTCAGGTGAGGAGGGAGCCTCCTCCCAGCCCCCTGCTGTGGTCTGGCATGGCCTAGTGGTTACAGCATGAGGTGAGGAATCAGAATTCCTGGGTTCTCTGCCCAGTTTTGCCTGATTTGCTGTGTAACCTCAAGCAAGACATGGCACCTCTCATTACCTCACTCTTCCCATCTTTCATATGAAACCGTTTCCTTTCCCTCTGTCCCAGGGGTGCAGAGTTTCCCCTTAGTGGGTGCTGGAGAAACGGCTCGCTGTGCTTCACACAGACAACGCTCACTGCACACATCACTGAGGTACCTCTCACAGCGAGGCCCCAGCCCGTGAGAACCCTGCTGTTTTAGGTTTTGGTCGGGCAATTCCCATCCTCGGCTGCTGGGAGAAACGCCATGAAATTCTGGACTAGTCAGCCAAACATCGGCTACGTCCACACAGCAAGGGCTGTGTCTGGGCTAGCTCAAACCTAGCAGTGCAGCCAGGGCAGCGCAAGCTCGGCACAGACCCTAGGTACGCACTCTACTCGCTAGCGCATTCTGCAGCCCATCCTGCGCTGGCTTTACTGCTCCCGTTACCCGCCCTGCTTGGATTCCAGCTAGCTCAGGCAGGTTGGCCCGTGCCCAAGTTGTGTGTGTAGGTATGGCCGCAGTCACCAGAGAGACAGCGGTTTGCTTCTCTTTGGGAATTCTGCAGCAAACAGCAAATCCTGGGGGGATTGTTTGCCGATGCAGGAAGGAAGGAACCTTCTGCAAAGTAAAACCCAGTGCGCTGTTCTCCCACCTTCTCCTAGACAGCGGGACGAGCCCCTCATTACAGGGGCTTCATTAAAGGAGGTGGGCGTGTCCACTTTAACACAAGCAAGGTGCACTCAGGGAAGGTGTGAGCTAAGTGTAAATCTGTGAGTCATGCAAGGTCTTGTGCAAGATCTCACTCTACTCTGCAAACAGATGAGTGAGCTCTTCAAAGCAGCCTTTAGTTACAAAGCACATCTGAGTGCAGTGTTGACAGACGCCCCCCGGGAGTCAGGATGGACAGAATAAGCCATGCAATGCCAGCTTAGTCCATTACAGGCGTCCAGCCAAGCAAACAATTCTTTGAGGGTTGCTATGCTGGAGTCCTATAGATTTTCTCCTTTTAGCCGTCTTTTGTGGGAAGGCTGCAGCACGCACTGCAGGTAAGGAGCACTCTCGATTTAAAACTAAGCTTTCATTTCAATGCTTTCTTTACAAGGGCAGGAAGAAACTGGGGCACGTCCTTCTCTTAACTGCATGCGCCTCGGCACAATCCTGACTGGAAACAGATCTATCTGTTGAGGCCTAGCAGTGACAGGAAACAAATGAGTCAGATTCTGATCACAGTGTAACAACCACTGAGCTCATCCAATGGAGTTACTCCGGATTTACCCCAGGGAAGCAGAGATCAGAATCTGGTCCTGGAAACAAGGCAAAGAAAGGATCACAAATTGAACAGGGGGACACCAGAGACTGAATAAGGACCAGGAGATCTGAGGGGAGCGGCCAAGCAAGGTAGAGGGGAAAACAGATAAATGAGAGATAATTTGGGCAAGTAGCTTGATGGTACCTTGTTTCCTTGACATTTGGCCTCTATTTATTAACCAGAATAGGATTTCTCAAACACTAACATTACCATTTCAATTGTCACTGTTCCGGTGCACCTTCCACACTTTGAGCTGGCCATCACAAACCAAACATAAGATGGTGACAATATTGTCTTAGGAAACCAGTTCAAAAGGGATCGCTTATTCAGCAGGGCAGATGACATGATTCGTAACCAGGTGGGCTGCCTTGGCACGAACAAAAAACACCTCCCCACACACCAGGAATTCCACTTTCAGGAGTCACAGAATTTGATGGGACATGAACCAGGCTTCTGACACTGGTTTCCTAATCTCATGCACGCTCTCTTTTTTTAAGAGGTGTTTTACTGCCACTTTCTTTCAGTGGGCATGTTATTAAATGCACATGCCCTTTGAAAGCGAGCTCACGAGGATTTTGGTTTTTTATAATATTTGGGGAATCTATTTTTAAACCTCACGTGAAAAGGCAGAGAGCACAGCTACCTCGTGCTATGTAACGCAAGAAGCATGAGCCAGTTGGAAAGAAATGATTAATCTGAAAGAGCCAAGAGCTGGAGAGGTCAGCCACCCAACTCCCTCGCAATAGAGCTGGAGCTCTCGGAGTAGGACACCCAACCGTTGGTGGAATTTCACTGATCTTTGGCTGCACTAGTCAGTATTTCTGGCAGTGCTTTCATTTATTAAAAAAGTCTCATAAGAAGTATTAACCCCAAATCACTGCATCCTCCAACCAACTGCTTTAATCTACAGCTGTGGGCCTGACAAGTTACTCCCTAATTGGTGCCGTGGTACTGCGTTTATCTGTCTGCTCTCCCCCGCTTCTCAGCGCCAGCACAGGGATTGCATCCCAAAGATGATGCAGAGGTAACACTTGGCTAGAACCCACCTCGTGCCACTATGGGCAGAGACAGCCTGCGTACACCCTGGGGGCTGCTTAGGTGTAACCAAGGGTAGGACTCAGCCCGGAAGAGTTTTCTTTGGAAGAGATTCAAGTTTATTCTTTTGGGGTCCAGTGCTGCAAGGACGGGGCTCTTTGAAGGAGGTACTCAGCACCTTGCAGGATTGGGCCATTTTGACTTCTAGTCCCTACACTGTCAGCAGCGTCTTGTCACGTGGCGTGACAGACGCTGTGGAGTTATCTCAGGCCTGCTCTACACCCCATCTGCTCCCCACGATTCTGATTTTACCACACACAAGCCCCATCTAGTGGGCAGCCTCTCTCCACCGTCCACACACAGCCAAGTCCCCCATTTCAGCACAGGACGCTGGCCAGATATGTCCCTCTGTGGCATCATGCGGGACACAAACACAAGGCTACTACCGCTGTTCTGAGGAGGAGACTGAAGCCTGAGTTTCAAGCCCTCAGCGTTTCACGCAACGTAAGCTCAGCTCAGGTTCCAACTGACCGGTCGCTGCCAGGTGCCTCTCCGTCGCCGTACCTGGCAGCGTCCCAGTGAGGGTCAAAGCCATTCTTTCCATACACGAGGAACAAATTCCGCTAGCAGCCACTCACAGGAGCCTCCCAGCGGCACGCAGATCTGTCAGGGCAGACCTTGGCTGAGAGCAGGCACATCACTTGGGAACCCTCCAGGACAGTTTAATTGCCCTGGATACAGACAGTTTGCTGTTTGTCTTCTAGCCCCTCGAGACACAAGTATCTAAATGAACCCACAGAGCCCTGTTTGCAGAAACAGGACATGTGGGCTGTGCTTACTGAAACACCTCCATACCCATTGCACCCCTAACCCCCTCAGTCGGGTGTGAAACCATGGGGGCATCAAACGTGGGAGGCAGTGGGGCTTAGAGGTAGCGCACCGGACTAGGACTCAGGGGACCCGAGGTCTATTCTTGGCCCTGCCACTGGCCTGCTGTGTGACCTCAGGCAAGTCACGTCACATCTATGCCTCAGTTTCCCTATCTGTAAAACGGGTATACTGATACTGGATTCCACTCATGAAAACAGCTGTACAAGAATGCGCTATTTTGCTGCTGCTGTGCCTATATGTGCTAGCCCACCATTGGTATCTCCAGCTACCCAGCCATGACATTTCAGTTTGTACCCCAGTGTGGCTGCTCCCCAGGGAGACTACTTACAGACAGGGTAGACAAGACAATTCCTAGAAACACAGGCCTGCCGTGCCTGCCATTGATACATCCCTGTTCTGAAACAACGGTCCTTCCCTGCCACTGGGCAACACAAGGAGATAGGTCCTTCCTTCACAAATTCTTCCATAAACCATTTGGCAAGAATAACTTTTTGTCTACACTAGAAACGTGACAGCAGCACAGTTGCAGCGCTTCAGTGTAGACACTTGCTACAGCAACGAGACCGTTTTCCCCCCATCTCTGTAGTAAATCCACTTCCTCAAGAGGCAGTAGCTAGGTTGACAGAAGAATTCTTCCATCGTGGAAGCGCGGCCTACACTGGGGCTTGGGTTGGCCTAACTGTGTTGCTCAGGTGTTTGGATTTTTCATGTCCCTAACAGATGTAGCTGGGTCAACCTCACTTTCCAGTGCAGATCAACCCTAAGACTTGCTATGTCCTCCCCAAATGGGGCAAATAATCAACAGAGGGAGAGACAATCACATCCTTCCACATCTAGTCTCCACTTTCTGATGCTCCCCCAAACACTGCTCAAGTGCAAAAGCGGCAGCTCATACACAACCAAACCCTCTCACCCACTCCACTGCCCTATGGCTAAGGCTTTATGCCATGGGCTGTCCGAGAGCACAGCTGTACGGGATGAGAATCCCAGATTCTACCTATCAAACACGAGAGGACTGCAAAAGCAGGAATAGCATGTATTAGAAAGAACAGGTTTCTTGAAACGTGGGTGGGAAAGAGACAGAGAGATGCACACGTATTATTTACTTCCACCAAAAATATCCCTCCTTCCTGCTCTTCCTATCTGTCACATCTTTGACACTCCCAACGCAGAACCTTTTAGTACAAGAGATGACCCAGCAGGGGTCCTTTTAATCACTTTTGTTGGCCTTCACATTAAGTTCATATTCTATTTTTAAAATGGTTTCCAGACTTTTCCAGGGTGCTCCCACCACAGCTTCTATAGAGCGAATGCAGCTAGCACCCTGGCTTGACAACCAGCCCAACGCCCCTGCAGCCACCTCTTTGCAGGATCCACCCAATACGTGGTTCTTGCCCACCATTTGATTGTGCTTGACAAACCCACACAGACCCTTGAGATGCAGCCATCCCCAGGGACCAGATCACCCTTCCACCAAGCCCCTTAGCATCACACTGAGGGGGGGCTCCACACACACAGCCCTCCTGCACGGAAAGGGGACTCAGGTGTCGTGTCCTCCCCTCCCCCAAAGTGCTGCCCTAGGGGCCTGTGTTGGGACTGGGGTGGGGAGGAGACACCCCCAGCATCCTCTCTCATCTCTGCAGAAACACAAACAAACAGTTAACGTAGACACCGCAGGTTGGGGCTGCTTCACAGATCTACCCCCTTGGGACGGGGGAAGTCACAGACAGGGCACAGGGGTGACACTAGCAAACCAGGTACCATTCCTTGCCAGGGCTTTAGGCCCCAGCCAAGCACTGACAGATTCACTGCTGGAAACCAATGGATCACCTGTGTGTCAGTTTGGAATAAATGGATAGTGGACTCCTAAAAAACTTCAGTGTTTAGCCTTTATGAAGTGCTTGTAAAGTGCTTCATGGATTAATCCTACCTGTACTGTCCGCATGCCATGCCACAGAGGAAATACTTCAGTGTTGCTGTAAAACGTCTGTTCTGCACGACGTAACTCAGCAGCAAGAAAACCTTTAACGAGTGTAAAATGCTAAATCCTGATGAAAGGGATCACCCGGAAGGGCTACCAAAGCTGAACAGGCCATTGTGGGACCTCACAATACAAAGACTTCGCTAATTCTCCTGCGCAGGCTGTGCGCAAACGGGCTCCTCCCATCAGCCTGAACTCCTCAAGGAGAGGACGATAGCGCACAAACATTTTTCATCTCTTCTGCTGTTCGGACTCTCCCAGGGCTGGAGCAGAGATTCCCAGGGTCAACCTGGGTTAGCCCTAAAACACATTCAGAGCTGACAGATTACGATAACTGTCACCTTTTGGAACCACAGACTAACTCATTTGTGTATCTGTGTTAGCCCGCTTTTACCTGTACAGAATTCATTTCTTTTTCCTAGCTAACAAATCCTCAGTTAGGGCCTCTCTACACAGCAGAGAAACCAGGGCTGGCCCGTGCCAGCTGACCTGGGCTCGCAGGGCTTGGGCCAAAGGCTGGGCTCCAGGACTCTGCAAGTTGGGAGGGGGACGATCTGGGTCCTGGGTCCGAAGACAATAGCTAGCTCCACACTCCCATACAGAACAGAATATCAAGGCTTAAATCCAAGACCCAGGCATGCAGTTGCAGCCCTCGAACCTAAAGAGGGAGATCGTCGCCCCGTGCAGGCAGCCGGAAAGCTCGGGTTATTCAGCACAGCAGAGAATGGCATGAGAGACACTTTGGCAGAATCAGGTCTATTAAACACACTCATTAGCTCTGACCTACCCACAAAAGGATAAAAGAATGGGTCAAACTGGAAAATGGTGCAGCTCCATTTAAGACATTATTATATGGGTATAGTCATCAGAGGGAATGAAAGTGGATTCCTCCTCCCCCACACACCTAAACTTATTACTACCCTGGTGATGGGGGCCCCCCCCCAAAAGTGGCTGCACGTCTCATGCAGCCTCACACCCAGTGGTCCCAATTTTATCTTTCTGTGGTTCTACTAAGTGTGGCTGTTGCTACCTCTTCCAGCTAACTAATCCTGTCCCAGGAAAGCCTGCCTTGCTTCATCAGGTTCCAGAGCAGAGGAATGGACGGGATAATCTGTTTCTATAGGCCCCGCCGTCAGTGACTTCTCCGAGTTTAGAGTCACTGAAAGTTTAAGTGCAAATGAACGTCACCCTCCGTTCGAATTTGGCAGGTGGTGCCAATTCTGTCACCGACTAGAGTGAGGCAGTCCCCTCACTAGCCCCATCTAGCAGCAGCAGCGTTCACCTTTGACAGAGGAGCAAGTCCAATCAGAGAGTCAGTGAAACAGAGACAGTAGCTGGTGCCGCGCCACGGCATCAAGTTATCTCCGTCTCCCTGACCGGTGCATTGCAGCAAAGTCAACACAGCTGAGCGGCGTGGCAGAATATCTCCACAGCCTAAAAATGTGTCTCAGGAGTCACTTAGCCAGCCATTATTGTAAGCTCCTGGCCGCTGTCACACTCTGCTCTTCACAGGTTCCCATTGATCACTTCCCTTCCGATGTTATAACGAACTGGCTGGCCGCATGTGGACTGAACTGCTCAGCTGCGTGGCATAAGAACTACACAGCTGTCAGCTAGCGGGAATTCTCCATCCCACAGCCACCCATTTTCCATTAAGTTACACATAACCACGATGTGCAGCATAGTGGGAACTGGAGACACAGGGCGGCCCCTGGCCTGTTGCAATACACAGTAGGATCTATTCCAGAACAAAGCCTAAAAACGGGCACAAACTCACACCACCGCACTAGAGGACGCCTATAGCCTTGATGCTGGTGGATATTAATCACTTTATTGATGGAAAGATGAAGAATATCCAGAGGAAATAATATTCCTGGAATCTATTGGTTTTAGTGGCCTGTTGGTTCCCACATTCCTTATACATCCAGACACCCCCACTCCAGTGGTAGTACTGACGGTGCAAAAAACACAGGTTTGAGTTCAGAGTGCAACCACCAAGAGGATCAGGAGATTCCGTTAAGCCTCTGAACTTTTGGAGTCTTATCTAAGAAGTTCTTTGGTCAGGAAATCCAGATACAAGTCATGCAAGATTGCCAGAGCATTTGAGTTTAGCTGGTAACATTGTGATCATCCTCTCTCCTTTCTCCAGAACTGCCAATCCCGTCTGTTCCAAAATAAAGAGTCAGGCCCCCAAAAGTCATACAACTGATTTAAAAAGCATGAGGTGTTTATAAGGTAGTGGGGAGGGGATCTTTTTATTTGATTCTGGCTTTTGACCCTTTAACGTGCACTCAGGCCACATGTCCAAGCTTTTCTCTGCAAATATGAGAGCTAAAAAAAGTTGTTTTTAAATGAAAGTTGAGATTCTCATGCTATCACCGACTCCAAAAAAAAAGCATCAAATATTGCCAGACTGAGCAACACAGTGACTGACGGCGTTTAAATTTGTCTTAACCCCAAGACCATCTTTTTTCACTATCCAGCATTGCTCCAGGATGTTCAGCCCCAAGAGACTCTATATTTATATTGGTAATGAAACAAATGTAAACTAAAGCTTTGTTCACAGACGTGTACAATGGAGAAAGCAGATGAAAAAGCTTAAGGTACATGAAAGATGTAGATCATCTTTAGAGGTAGAGTCAAAATTAGGCGCCTCAAAGAAATCCAACCTTTTAGATCTAGTTTTTATAGCTGTTGTGATTAAAAAAAATAAAAAGCCCTTTAAACTCCCTTCCAGAGGCTGCATTTCTGCTGCACTCACCATCCTCAGCCCTGAAGCTGTCCCTCAGCAGCATCATGGGATATCGCCAGAACATTCTGCTGGATATCCAGCATCTGATAAAACCAACTTCTCCAGTTCCCTGCTGTCAGCTGGACCACGCAGTGAGCAAGAAACAAAGACCACAGCCCTTCCCCATTTTCTACGACAGGACAGTCGACAGAACTGTGTATGCCAGAGGCAGACGCATTGAAGGGGAGACTGGCCCCTTAATAAGGATACTGCCTTAGAAAATGGTGACACACAAATCGTGCCCAGAAGACTGAACAGAAAATCCTTCTTGCTCAGTCAAGGCTGCTTTGGGGAGGGGCTGTGGAAGAGAGAAGCCCCTGCTACTTAGCGGCTACAAATAAAAGGTGTGTGCAAACAAGAGCTAGCAAACAAGTCAGGTACTGAGCTCCACGATCTGCCTAGCTGGAAGAGATCCTGCTGTGACAGTCAGCTCCAGACGCCCCAGCTTTCATTCCTGCCCTGCACACGCACAAAGCATGTTCAGGCACACCAACACAGAGCAGAGAGTCTCAACCGAACAGGTGCCTTCCGCACACACAGCATTGTAAGCACAGAGCTCTCTGGGGCCGGCCTCGCCACCAGCAAGCCCACAGCATAAACCAAACAGAACGAAACAGGAATTCACAATACAATAGTATTTTTCTTTATCCATTCAAAGGCTTTTCTATGCTGCTCCACAGTGTAATAATTCTTCATCTAAAAAACATCAATGAACCTGTCCTCACAACACCCTGGGCAGCAGGGAAGTATCATAGATGGGGAAACGAGACCCAGAGACCTAAACGACAGGCCAAGAACTGAGGCTAGAATCCATATCTTTAAGTTTCACTGCAGGATCACAGACGGGGCGGGGCGGGGCGGATGGATGGGAGGGGTGATTTCAGAGGCACTGTGGAGGGGACGATCTAGGATCCAAAGCCTCTGGAATGTGTATTTCCTCTCATGGGAGGAGTGATCGTACTGGCCCACCGACAGGGCCACATTAACACAGAGGCCTCAGGGGCTGCGAGCCAGGGCCCTCTCACGGGGTGGGGTGGGGGGGTGGGTGTGTGTGCGCGCGCACGCGCGCGCCAGGCTGCAACCCCCATTACCATGAGGAAAAATTTTTTCATGATTCATGAGATTGTATACCCAGGAGGAGGGATTATGGTAAGTGTGTGGGAGGGGGCTCGTGTTACAAGTTTGTGCTGGGACCAAAAAAATTATGCTTGGGCCCTGCCTCTGGCTAAGGGGGGCCCCCGCAAAAATAAGTCCATAATTGTGGGTGCAGGGGACCTGGAGGACGCCCCGTGAGGGGCTGGCGAGCCTGGGGGAAGCTCTGGGCTTGGTGACGAACGACCAGTCGTGAGGCTGACGGATGTGCATGCTGCAATTGGAGCTGCTCTGAGGCCGTGTGCCCCCCCCCCATGTCCCTCTCCCTGGCCGAGCCACTCAGGCTGAGCAACGATGCCGTGGCAGGCCGGCGTTCCCAGGACCGCCGCTGCATGGGGCGGTGGAAGCCGCCACTAGCCCCCAGCCCGCTAGCGCCGCGCCCAGAGGCAGGAGCACCCTCGCCGTGCAGGGCTGTGGGCAGTGCGGCGCTAAACCAGCACGTGGAATGGCTAGGTCTGAGGCCAGCTTCCTCCCTGGACCTTGCAGCTGCCGAAAATACTTTCCTGCACCTCTGGCTTCCCTCCTTCCCCGGCAGCTGGAGGGGAGCGGGGAGCCCGTGTGGCGGGACAGCGCCTGGGTTTGGGGACCCCTGTGCACGCCCTGGCCTCTGTAGTCCCAATGGACCGGCGCCGGGGGTTCCTGTCTGTGAATCCGCACTGGGTCCTGTTTCCGTGGTGCTCTCCTCTCCCCTGGGCGCTTGCCACGGGGAGCCGCAGGCTGGCGGAGCTGGGTGCGCAGCGGTTTGCAGGCCTCTTGCCTTCCCAGCCAGCTGAAAAGGAGCAAACCTCGCAGAAGGTCTGAAAAGGAAGAGCGGAAGGTCGGGCCATGGCTCTGGTCTGGGCAAGGAGCGAAGGGCCCCGGGCAGGGGCTGGGGGAGAACCCCCCTGCAGAGACTATACAATAAAGTCCTGGGAGAAGTGACCGAGTGAGGCTGATCCCCCTGTGGGCACAGCCCTGGGAAAGCTCTTGTCCAGCCCTGGTGGGAGAAGACACAAATAAAGGGTAGGGGCGAGGAGAGAAAAGACTCTTATGCAGGAACCCCATGAAATCTAATAGCTCTGGCCCACAGGCGAGTTCATTCGGCCCTGCCCTCGGGGTATGTCACCAAACTGAGCTAAGATACCCAGAAGTGCAGTAAATGTTTGGGCTGGGGGTGGGGGTTGATTTTCCTTTTTGCTTCAGGGAGGCTTTGCCTTCCAGTAGCGCTTAGACTGACCATCTACATTCCCCGTCCATTCAAGTACCTGATCTGTGAATGTGTTGGTTATTTAGCAAGTCATGCCAGGCAGAGCAGTAGTTTGTATGCATGCAAAACCCAAGGTTATGGGAGCGGGAGAGGGGAATGATGTGTGTCACTGCGGCCAGGCCAGTGTAAGGTCTAAAGTTTTGTTGAAATATGACACTCCTAATATGATGACATGACTTCGCCTTTCTCAGGTTTAGCCACCTCACTTTGCTGTTCATTCCAAGCAGCATGACATGTACTATAGTTTCACACAGTGCTGATCTCATAACTGTTATACAAACATTTAACAATCCAGTGATTAAAGAGGGGAAATATTCATGCCATTTCGTAATCTTCTCCCACCCCTAACAATCAGCGGTATCGTCTCCTTTCGCTGAAGGCATGAGACTCCCATAGCACTTGTGAAAGACATAGCAAAAAGACAGCAGTTTCCTTCCTGTGAAATTACCTCTTCTATCAGCAGATGGAGCAAATGCATTGGTTTTACCGTAGACTGCAGAGAGCAGCAGGTGGGGACGGAGGGGTCAGGAGGGCTGGAGAAAAGCTGAAAACAAGGGGTTTAGGTTTTTCACACGGCACCACGAGAAGGAAAGAGAAATTTCTCTCTCTCTCAATCCTCCTCCTCCCCCCTCCACACACACACACAAAGGAATCATCCAGAACAAGCTGTGGCAAGGCAATCCAGGGAAAATGCTCAGGCAATGTATTACAATTCTAAGAATAGCTTCATTGACTGGCTGACCATTTGCCAAGGGAGGATGTGGTAGCGCGGTTATCAGAGCTTTTCAAGGCTATACAGATACCCGCCTCAGAGGTTTAAGAAGAATTTTAAATCAGTTCTGTGACACCAAATCATGGCAGAGATGAAAAACACCCACAACCGTCTTAGGTCCTTTAGCTCATCACAGTGCCAGCATGGGGTTTTCTTCCAGCATGAGTTCTCTAGTGCTTTAGGGCCATGATACAATGGAGAATGGGGGGACGGAGAGAGACAAGACAGACAGACGGGGTGGCTAGATGACGGACAGCATACCTAACTGGGTGTCCTGTTTAATGCAAATGAGTTGAATATCAGTACAGAACAACTGTCCAGGAAGGCTGGTATTTTGGCCAAGCCACCTTTACAAGGTGCTTTTAGTGTCATTTTTATTTTAGTATTTACAAGCCACTTTATGAGGCTTTACAGCATCATAAAATCCAAGTTGGGAACAGACAATTGGCACTGTGTCATAGCTAGAGAGCAAAACAGGCTTTGTTTGTAGCAGCATTGTTAAGAATGCATTGCTAACATATTAAGTTATGAAAAGAAACCATTACCTTTAGAGGGGCAATTCCAAGTGAAATTTGAACCAGAGTTTAGCGTATAGGCTGCTTAAGAAATAAAACTCAAGTATTTACAACCACTTAAGAAGAAAAATAGTTCAAAGTTTCAATGGAAGCAAAAACTAAGGGCAAGTCTATGCTACCAAATTAAATCTACTTAAGTTATGCTGACGGACAGCCAATGCAGGAATTAGATCAGTTTTCCATATCCACACGAGCACCTTCTGTTGGTGGTACATGTCCCACTCCTCACCAGAAGCGCTTGCACCAATTTAACCGTCAGCGTGGGACACTGTGGGGTTAGGACAGGCAGAGCCGGGCAGCAGGGCGGGGCTCTGGCTCTCAGCCACCAGGAGGGGCCAGCTGGAATAGTCGGATGTAAGCGATAGTGTCTACGCTGATACTCCGTCGACCTGACGGCTGTGACATAAGCGCTCCACCTCTCGCGGAGGTGTAGTGCGTGACTTACATTGGCAGAAGCAACATTAGAACGTAGATGTGTCCAGAATTAGGTCGACGAAAGCTGCCTTACATCGACCTCACTCTGTGGTGTAGACCAGGCCCACGTCGCTCAGAGGTGTGAAAACTCCACACCGCAAAGAGACGCAGTTGAACTGACCTAACCCCCAGTGTAAACAGTGCTAGGTCGATGAGAGTGTTCTTCTGTCAAAACTAGCGCCCGCCTCTTGGGGAGGAGGAGTGCGTAGGCTCATGGGCAAACTCCCGTTGGCACAGGCAGCATCTTCATTGAAGCGCTCCAGTGGCGCCGCTGCAGCATTTTACGTATAGACGAGCCCTTACGCAGAGCTCTTCTTCAGGTCTGGGAAAACGTACCGCCATCACAGCTACTTGCAGGGGGAACAGACTGTTCAACTAAACGGTTAACACGCATTTCAAGGGACCATTCAAAGTGGGGAAGGTTATAGATTGTTGTAATATGCCATAAACCCAGCCTCTCTCGTCAATCCAGGATTTTTAGTGTCTAGCATGGTTGTGAATTTAGGCTCCCAGGGTCATCTTTTGAAGATGTTGTGCAAGCTTCCTTTGAAGAGGAGGACTGAGAAGTCAGATGTGGAGTGATCGTTTTGTGAAAAAAGTGTTCACCCACGGGTGAGATGGTGTTTTTATCTGGATCATTTTTCTGAGAGAGTTCATTTGAGTGCACACCGATTGTCTGGTTTCACCCTGGAAAGGTGTGTTGTGGGGGTGTTGATCATGGTAGCAGTGGAGGTATGTCTGCAGGTTTGCATCTGTTCTGGCAGAAGCTGGTGCTGCTTTGAGTTTGTGGGTTCCAGTGGGGGGTGGAAGGGGACAATTAGGAGTGTGCAGTAGGGGGGGGTTATTTCTGCATCCAGGCAGTCCCACCGATCCCAGGCCCCAGGGGCATCTTAAAAATCTGGGTTTCAAATAACTTTAAGTGAAAGTCTTTATTTATAGAAAATATGCCTTTGAAATTTCTTCTGCCTTCAGTACAGTCGATCCAGTATCAGCTCTGCATTCACAACTTACAAAACAAGCAGCTCTCTCTTTCCCAGAGTTATCACACACCCTTGATACGCATGCATCTGAACCTCCCAAGTCAGTCACTTCGGAATCTCAAAGCACGTCAAGGAGAGATGGGCTCCAATGGCAAATTTATTTCTGGCGCCCAGCTAAGGACAACTGGTCACCCGGGGCCGGCCATTCTGCACCCAGTCACCAATTCCCCATGAGGCTCTCCAGATAGCCGACACCATGCCATGCCCCCGGGTTTATCCGGTAAGGGCGTTTGTCTGCATAGGCCAGACGAGGTGTGGAAGAGGGCCGACTCACGGGGTGCGGAGCCAGGGCATAGAGAAGCCACCTTTGGTGAGCACAGCCACGGGTCAAATGCCACCACCTTCGAGAATCTGCTCCAGCGTCTGGCCCACCACAATCTCCACCTGACCAGCAGCACAAAAACCTGGGCAGCCAGCTGTTTGCAATTCTAGGCGCTGCCACTGGATGGCAGGTGTCTCACAGGATCGAGAGCTTCCTCCCCCCTTTGGCGAGGCGGCTGCGCTGTAGTTCTCGCGACACCCTCAAGGATCTTTATTCGATTCAGTAGCTGAGCAAACTGGCTTGACATTTCCTAGAGGTGCATGTTGAAACACGGAGCTCGGCTTTGCCTGAGGGCCCGTAACGTCCCTTTCCGCAGGCTGTAACGAAGGCTTCTACCACACATTTTATACCCTGCCAGCCTTCTTCAACTGCCTGCCAAAACAACACTAAATACGAACAATAGAGATGCAGTTCCTGGGGTGGGGGGGACCTGAATGTTCACAGGGGATGAAGGGCAGACGTCTCCATCACAGGGGCTGCTGGCTGCCCGGAAGGCCCCGCAGTCTGCCTGTGACAGAAAGCACAGCACAATTCGCCCAGAGCTGCCGCGAGCCATTTGCCAGGCGCGCTGAACTCCAGGGACAAGCTGGGCTGGGAACTGCAGGAACACTCCCTCCCTTCCACTCACCAGCTCCGCTCACGCACTGTCCCTCTCACGTCTCCGGTTCAGAGCATAAGCATATTGCTCCTGTCGGGCGGCCGCTCTCCCCAGCGCAGGCACAGAGTGGATTCCGCTCTGAAGCGATCAGGTCAGGTCAGGAGAGCAGCGGTCAGCTTGGAGGCAGCACTTAGAAAGGCTCCATTTGTCTGAATCAGCACTGATTCGGGGAGGGGTCAGAGATGCGAATTCAGCACTCCCCCAGGTTCACACAGCACAGCACTTCACCCTACCTCCCTGCAGCTACAGGGGCCACAGGACATCCGAGGTTCCTGCCAATTCAGCCACTGGCTTCTGCATGAAAGCTCGCATTGCCGATCCGTGTGTCAAGAGATCTTTCAGCGCCCTTACCAGACCGGGCTGGATTCACTCAGTGCCTCCCTCCCAGGCCTGACCCCGCCAGCTGAACGCAAGCCTCACTGAATGTTAACCAGGGTTTTAAAAACACACGGGAGGGCCCAGGTTTGACACGTGGGGCATCGCACACTGGCTGTCACCACTGAACATCTTCACTTTGGTCTCAGAGACGGCCCCTACTGCACCGCGTGGCTGACGTTCATGGCAGAGCAGCAGAGATCCCTCTTCTGACATCAGCACAAATGGTCTATCGCCTTCATCCCTGTTTAGAGAAGTTCCCTCTCACACCCAGCCCTGCTTCCTCTCATTGGCCAGGATTGTTCCTCTTTACCCCTTCCTCTGCCAACAGGAGAGAGGCATAATCAGCAGAAAAACCTCATGATCTTCATGGTGGCCTCTCTCTCTCCTGACTTTCCCACGTTATAAGCTTGCAGCACTCTAACTAAAAACAGACCCTAAACTGGGGCAAGGACTGTCTTCCCCTTGATCTGTTCAGGTCCCTGCACACGTCAGGGGACAGATGAAATTTAATTGCAATGGAACAATAAAATAGGTAGACAAAGGGAGAGAATGTAACAACGGCCTATGGATCAGTGCTCCATCTAGCTTGGAGGCAGACACGTGCTGATGCATGACAGAGCAGAAGAAAGGTGTCTTCTGAGAGCTTTACTTTCAGTGGACAGTACCTCCCCAGGGCAGAGCTGCACAGAGTTTCCTCCCTAGAGAACCCTGAGAAGTCTCGGGCCGCAGGGTTGCTTCCTTTGCCGTCACCTGCAAGAATAGCTGCTCTTCCTTCAGTTCCTCTCTCCCTCCCTCTCCATTTCTAGCAGCGCCATCTCTCCCCCATGGGTGCCCACCACAGAGACCCGACTGAGTGAAGGACAGGTGAGCAACAGCAGGAGCTTGTTTTGTTTGCCACTTGCTGCACAAACCAACAGAGCCCCTCCCAACAGCACCAGCAGGCAGGGAGAGGTTTGGCCCAGAAGACGAGCAGCGGCTAGGAAGGAAGAGCGCGGGTGCCCAAAGAAGGCTGGCTGCACAGGAGGTTCCCCTGCATTTCTGAGCACAGGTAGAAGCAGAGCAGTCACAACAAAGGAAGGAATTATGCAAAACTAGCAGGAGTCAGCTGATCTCTTTCTAATTCCCTGAAATGGCAGCACCCAACAGCACAAAGCTAATCTCCCGTTTCTCCAGAAGAATTTCAAAGGCTGAGGACATTTTTCCCCGTGAGGGAATTGCCTTGCTGGGAATTCAGACACTCGTTCTGAGACACACACAGTGATGGGGGGCCCATTTCAAAATGCACACGCAGTTACTACAACGCGGCTCTATTTTGTGCAGCTTCTTTCATATAAGGCACGCTCCCAACGCTGTGCAAAGCGAAACAACAAAGAGGGGCTGGTGAGACAAAGGATGTTCAGAGGTATTCAGCCATGGAAAGCGACCTTTGAAAGGAAGGAGAGCCTGGGGGCTGTGTCACTGGACGGTGACTCAGGAGATCTGGGGTTGATCCCTAGCTCTTGCACAGTGTGTCAAAGGAACAGCCCCAGGCTCGCAAGCTGAATCCTCAGCAAGTGATTTGCAAAATGAATTAATAGTTTCTGACCGTAAACCCAGCATCAATTCACTGCATATGAGAGGTTCTTGTGAAACTCGGGAAGAATTTGCAACCGATACTTTAGGGCAAAGTCCGCAGGCTTCGGGGCCTGAACTGAAGTAACCTATGTTACAGGGAGTAACTCTCACTCGGGAAAAGTTCTGCTTTCTGCGAACTGCCTCCAGCTCTCCAACTGAAGTCCAAGGGCTGCAGTCGGCCAGCGTCTGAACAGAGAATTCAGCTGAGGTCTGATCTTTACGTTGAGTTTAGACTGACTTAGCTACGTCATTCAAGGGTGTGCAAAATTAACTAGGTAAACCAACCCAGCTCCCAGTGCAGAAACGGCTCTATCAACAGACAGATCCTTCCAACAAGCTAGCTTCTGCCGCTCAGGGAGGTGGATTAGCTACACATGGATGGAAACACCCTGTCCGTCAGCGCAGGAAGCAGCTATGCTATGGTGCCACTCTAGCACCCATAGCACGGACATGCCTTCAGTTTCTATTCTGGCAAGACAATCACATTCAGACTCTACCTCACCCGGCCATCCCCGATATCCCCACTGACTGAGCATCCTGCCCACCCGAGCAGCCGCTGCCGTTAGCGAGTAGGTGTGAATTCAGCGTGGTGAGATGCCTTGTAGCAAGTTCTGAAGAGCAAAGCCATCTGTATCTCCAGAAGAGAAAGCAAGTTTTCCCAACGTGCCTCAATGGGGACCACACCTCTGGGACAGTGGGGTACTGTCTCCAGGGCCACCCAGCCTTTCGCCTCTCCACCGAGACCTCAGCAGTTATGATTTTGCTGTTGGTAATGAAGACACCTGGTCTGAGGAGCTGGACTAGGAGCAGACAGATCATAAAGCAGCCCCCTATACCCCTCACCCCTGATGGCAACAGTTCTTAGCCCCTGTGAGCCTGAACTGGATTTGAACCAATTTAAAACCAAACAAAAACAATCACCCACCAGTTTGGATTTGTTTGTTTTCCACAATTTGTAAGTCCCAAGCACATGCGGGCATTTTGCTGTCTGTCACTGGGATCAGCCGCTTACTGAAAGAGAAATATTGATGCTACTCCCAAGGTGGAGTTAAATACCCCTTCGCTCTTCCCCCCCCAGAGTCGGCTCTGCACACTACAGACCTCCATGTGCAGATTCCAACAGCCCTCTTCACTCTCTACGTGTGTTGTGAAGGCCGCTCAGCTGCCCCAATGCTGGCTTTCCAAGCTACTGGTGGATTCCCCTGCAGAGGAGAGCTGCTAGAGCAGTTCCTACGCCAAACCAGGTGCTGGGCTAAGGGGCACCCAGACCTCCAGCCGAGCGTGAAGCTGGCTTAAATTCCCTGACCACTGGCTGCATGGTGTACATCTCAGAGGAGAATCAGGACAACTATTCGATTAGCAGCCCAGCAAATGGGGGAGAGGAAAGGGTGTCAGACAGCTCTGCAGCCAAGACCACTGCTCCAGGGTCTAACGTTTCGGAGAGAAAGGGGATGGTTTTAACCCTGGAAGGTTCATTTTGAAAAAGCCACCAGCTCAGCCACCCTGATCACCAGCTTTTCCATGCGCCAGTGCAAGCTGGAGCTGGGCTCTGTGGCAGTCAGACAGCAAGGAGGATTCCTGGCAGACAGACTAATGAGAGGGTGTGAGTGGTAGAGTTTCACAGGGACCTATTAAAGTGTGAGACTGAACATTTGTGGCTCTCTAATTAACGCCCACTTGAAATCAGAACGCAGGCTGACATCACGGCCCCTGCTTACACTGCAGGGTGCGACAGGAGGAACCAACTGCTACACTGAGCTGGATTCAGCGTGCACCAACTGTGCTGGCTTTCCTGGCAGACTATGAGAATTCATGCATTTCATTGCAATAACATGCCCCGGGGCAAAAAGAGTGGGCAGCTCAGCTCTGTTCATCCAGAGGCTGCTGACTGTTTGCAGACACAGGGCAGCAAACCTTTCACGCACACTCTGCAGAGAGATTGGAAACGGCCCCTCGGGACAGATCAGACAGCCACACTTGGGCTCCAAGCATTGGCCGTTTCAGGAGCCATGGCTATTCTAGTTTTTGCCTCAATGCATCATAGTTTAGCCACAGACTGACTCCTACCGCCCACATCCCCACACCAAATCGATTTCTTTCCCATCGCTTCCCCACGAACCAGAAATAGGCAGACATCTGGCACCAAGGTGAGTGCAGCACTTCAGCTCGCCTTCTCCCCAGCCTGTCACTGCCAGCACCCTGGAAGCGGCTATTTCCACATCCACAGCCAGGCGACCTCTGTATGTAAGGGCGACGGCTCTAGAGCTCAGTGCCGCTGGGAAACACAGGGGTCTTGCAGAGCAATCCTGCATGGGAAGGGCGGTCAGCGTGGGAGGAGGCGGGCCCCTCGATCCCGGCTCAGAGCTCTCTGCACTTCAGTTCACATCCACCTTTCATCAGGAAACACATGCTCTAGAGCAAGCAGCCAGGTCCTCAAGCCAGTCGGTGCCCCTTTGTGGAGAGAAGATAGCGGCTGGTGGCACTGTACCAGAGGCTATAAGAGGATCTGCTGTGCAAGGGAGAAAAAGACCAAAGTTTCATTCAACTCAGATGACCGAGCCTTTCTGCCACTGTTCCCCGCTGCTCCATTGAGCCATTGCTCAGTGGCACACAGCTACATGGCTTACTTCACCCAGCATGTGGCGTTTAGTTCTCTTTCCACGCAGATGGATACGAGGGACAGTTGCTGATTGAACCACCACACAAATGATACTGCAAGGAATTTCCCCTCACGTTAAGCTGTGCTTGTCAGTCATAACTGTCACCTACAGCAAAGCGCATCCACTTCATGATTTAACTGGGTTAAAAACAAGCCAGTTTTTGTAAGAGGGCGACAAAATGTTTCCAGGAAGTTTTTTGGATTTGCTTGTTTATTTTTGTATTATTAGAAATATTGTTCGTTTAAGGAGTCATGTATTTTGCAGTGTTAGTAACCACTGTGCTAGATTAGCATGAAAACCAGAACGAAAACTGACTAAACCAGAAGTGAAAGTGGCCAGCCCCTGGTTAGTTCTACAAGATGAGTGAAGTGCAAAGAGCAAACGCTGCCTGCATGAAGAAAGCGAACTCAGACTGTTCACACTGACAGGATTTTTAAAAACATATCAAAGGTGGTCATTAGAAAAACACATAATGAAAATGGTTTTTAAAAGTGTTTTAATCTGCATGAGAACTTCAAAGGATACACTGAGACAAAATATATGTAAATATCATTACTAAAACACTACCAACAAAGACCTAAAGCTCTCTGAATCGGGATGACCTTCTGATAATTTTTTGATACACTTCAGAATAAAAAATGATGGCAATCTACAAAATAGCATCAAAAAGTAAGACATCAGTCAGTTTATACAGAAAGCCACACTCACAGACCTACAATCCCAAATTCTTTGTCTGGGAAGGTTCATTACAGATTCTTTTTAAAGTCTCTTTCAAATCCTCCTCCCCTTTCCTTAGCCAAGTTTTCAAAAAGACCCTAGGAACTCACTGGATTAAGGGGGAAACTCCTGGTTGTGAGGCATGCAATATTCAATCACCCCAAGGCTCTTCCAGGACAACACTCCCATGCTGAGATAAGCAATGTTTTAGAAAAATATCTGAACGGTTTCAAACATCAAGATGATTTCACACCCAGATGGAAAATACTCAGGCTACTATCAGAACGGTCACTATGGTATTCAGCACGTGGTCATGCTAAGAACATCACAAGAATACAGCCACTTTCTTTTAGAGGTTTGCAGACTGATCCAAACCCCACTGAACTCAATAGGATTTTTCCAATGGCTTCAGTGGAAACTGAATCAGGTCCTAAAAATTAATCATACCAGACGACATAGAACATCATGGTGCACAGCTGCAACAATAGCTAGCCATATAGATGTGTTTACCCTATACCACATTAATGTACAGTGCATTTATTTTCTTCTATCTACAGGTGAATGACACATTGTAGAATAACATCAGCGACGAGGCTACATAGCTGGGTATTGCACAGGAAGGACAGGGATCAAGCTAAGGGTGACCGCACAATTACTAAGGTCTCCTTTTGCATGATGCATGCCAGTGCTGTTGGTTTGGGAAGTTTCTGAGAACACTCTCCCTGTGTGCTCCCAGTGGCATTTCAATGGACTATTTAAAGAGGTGTTCAAAGCAAAAGCCTTAAAGTTTGTCATCCTGATTCTCATGGAAAAAGATTCTGATTTGCAAAAATCTGTGCTGGAGATTAGCACAGTGCTTCTTGTGAGCTCAACTTCTTATTTCCTCTTCCCCAAGGTCTCAGCCTGAAAAGTCAGGCAGCACCTTCACAATAAATGCAGCCATCTTTCTAAGCAATTATTTGAAGTGTAAGTGATTCTTGCACCGAAGAATGCACAAAGGATCAGGGTGTGAACAGTAGCCCAGGGCAAAGGGAAAAAGCATTAAATACTGAAGAGACAATTGAGAACAAAAAATCCAGCTGCATAATCACATTCTACGTCTCATTCACTGTCATTCAAGCCCTGGCTAGGATGATTTAGTCGGGTTTGGGCCTGCTTTGAGCAGGGGGTTAGACTAGATTCCAGCCTTCATTTTCTATGATTGTGATATTGGAACATGAAATCTTTCAAGTCATGCTGCTAAGGCTCCATTTCAAACCTCCAGGAGACGCTTACTAAGGAAAAGTCTTTGCTCTCCAATGGCTGCTAAGCATCTAGCCAGATGTGCCTGGAAGTTTTGGTCCAGTTCCTAGCATACTAGTATCTGCCAATGAGGGCTTGTCTGTTGCAACCTCAGAGCCACTGGGCACTGGATAGACATTGGAATCTGGACCATCCTCCTTCCCGAGAGCTGTTTCCACACAGAAACCCAAAGTATCAGAGGAAAAGGCTGGGGAAGCCAGTGTCTGAAGTCTGATGAAAAAAAACAAAACAAAACACAAAAACAAGAAACGCAGCCCCCCATACAAACCCAGTTTTGCTCCGAACTTTGCTCCAAACTAATCAAGTCGGCTCACAAAGCTCATGTGAGCCAACATACATAACACCAACATACATAACAGAAGCAGGTAAGCTTTGCAGAGTACAGAGTTTCGCTGTGAACCTTTTGCACAGCTCATTGCCCCGTCCTTCATGCAAACCTTCTCCCTGGCTGATGCAATGCAGGCATTGTGTCTGCTGCACAAGACTGTCGCTCTGACACTAGCATACACCCAACAATGAGTGGGCAGTTGGTTAAGGCTGCGCTAGGCTCAAGAGATCCGGGTTGTCTATCTCCATCTCTGTGGGCGACTTGGGTAGCTCACAGCCATTCCATGCCTTGGTCTCCACACCTGCACATAACATTGTGTAACAACATTGCCCTATTCCAGAGGGCTGCAGAGATGCTTCATCTCTTTAAAGCATTTTGAGAGATTGAAGTGAAGAAAACAATCGCGAGAAAGGATCAAACAAGAGCGAAAGGAGGGGCATGGATTCCTAAATACTATGGCAATGGCCATGTTCGAAATGCTCAGATGGGGGGGGAGAGCAAGATGGCGTATCTGTGTCTGTGTGAGGTTTGTCTTTAGACACACTTATTGCTCACCACACCCATCTGCTTGCACGCCCTGCCCCGCCCCCTCCCAGCCCACCCTGGAGTGTCTGCCCCTGGTGTGGGCTCAGTTTAACTGTGTAGATTTGGAGGCATCCTACAGACACCTTGAGCTGGGGTAGCTGTGAGACAGGTGTCCAAGCAAGGGCTGAAAGTTACGCAGAGGGCGGTAGCATGACAGAGAAATTCAGCCATTCAGCCTCCAAGGACAAGGCAGGTCAGCAGAAAGGGGCTTTTCGATTCCGGCACACTGCAACAAATGCCACAGGGCAAGAGTTCGTTACTTGAAACCATTTCCAGTTCTACAGAGCAGCATCCTTGTAGAAAAGTCCTTCCTCCCCCCACTGTAAGACAAAAAGCAAGATTATATTAAGATCCAGTCCAGAAAGCGAAATGTCTCTATCGTCTCTATCAGATAATGACAGCTCATCCATCTAGACAAAGCCACCGCATAACAGGAATGAGGGAAGAGCTGAGAGACACTGACACACGTTCCTTGCAGCACCACTGGAGAATCCAATTCAGCTTGGAGGGAAAGAACTGCCAAACTCGGTCTGTCAAATGAGTTGGTTACTAAACTAAAGCAGGTATTTGGGGAATTTTGTAAGCGAAGTTATGCTGGAAGCACGGTGCCAGGGTGAAAAGGGAGAGAGTGCGGTTTGTCATCAGAAGCTTGTCAGCCCTTCTGGCCACTGGTGGCTATGCACCAGGCCATACACTGCCAGATAGGCACTGTCATGCCGAAATAGAACCAATGGTCCTTTGAGTCCTACATGGTCCTACATTGCCTCCAAAGCTAAGCAACCCTGGATGCTCCAGAAGGGAAGCAAAATCCACTGATGTACACTGAGCCACCAGACGTTTCTTCCTGACTTCTGGGGACTGATCTTATGCCATGAAGTTTGTAGGGTGGCACTGGGCCCATCTAAGGCCCTCCCTGCTGCCGAAAATCCATGACATCCCTGCCCCTGGTGAAGCAGCCTGTGCACACCCTCTGCCCTGCCAGGTGAGCACCAAAGCGCATCTCTCACCAATAGAAGTTGGCTCAATAGAGATATTTCCTCCTCCACCTTGTCCCTCAGGTCCAAAGGGAGTTATCCAAAACCAGGGGCACCAGCCCTGCAGTTCCACTGATCTAGCAAACGGGGTCTGCAGAGCAGCCCCACATGCTACCCCCAGATTTACTGTCTCCCCCCCCCCAAATCTCCAAGAGAAGACATTGTCTTTGCTACATGACAGATCTTGCTTCCCATTAATAAGAGCTCTGCGGAAGGGACTCGGCTGCCTGCATGAGCAGAGAATTTCACCCTAAAACTGTCTCAGCCATTGCAGGAGTTCGAGACAGAGCCTTTCACACCCAAATCTGGCTGAGCGGGCTGTCAGGGACCCACAAAGACACCCAGTTTGTCCACAAACACTCTCTCCAGCCAGGTACCCTAATGGACACTATCAGCCCCATTCATTTTTGCTGATCAGGGATCTCAAGAGCCAGTCAGGCAATAAGAATGGACTCCAGCATTTTCAAACCATCCTAAATCCACAGCATTCAACACAGATTAGAAGTCAGACACCAGTTATACCACCCTTGCTCACGGCACCTTCTCCCCCAGCGCAAGGACCCTGAACTACTTATGGAGGCCTGGTCTACACTGAAGATTTAGGTTGACAGAGTTATGCCAGACAAGGGTGTGAATGCCCCCCACCCTGACTGATACAGCTATACAGACCTAGCCCCCCGTGTTGATTCAGCTATGTCTACAGAAGAACGATGCAGTCAACGTAGCAACCGCTGTTCCAGAAGGTGGGGCTCCTACCCGGGTGGAAAACCCATCTTCACCATGGGTTTGTCAGCAGAGCTATGCCTGTATAGGCCCCAGAGCGCAGGCAATACTGCAAACTAATCTGGACTAAACGAAACTCTGAAAGAAAAAAATATCTCCCGACCAGCCCGACTGCTGCTGCTGTTGACGGGTCTCTTCACAACACTCCCTGGTGTGAACAGCAAAGTTCACACCTTCCAGGGTGCTGAGTGCTAACTAATGGACCCACTCCAGCTATTTAGAAGGCCATGAAGATAAGCCAAAATCCAGACAGTTTATGCAGCAGCTTGAGATCCTTTGTTCGCGCTTCCTCTCCTACAGGTACCACTGGGCCAGGCTCGAATATTGTACCTGGAAATGGGTTGTGGGCAAGCATTGCGGCAAAGAGATTTCATTTCACTAACCCAGTGCTACTATAGGGGACTACAGTGAAATCCTGTAAGCTGTTCTTCTGCTCTTCCCTGCAGGGACAGTAACCTGGGGCCTGAAGTGCCTGGATGGAAGAACTGCTTCTGTTTCAGGTATCCTGTATGTCTGCAGCACAGCACACCCCCTCGGGCACCAGACCGTCTGCCTTTGCCTCTCCTTGGGTGGAATTACGCAGTTCTCCTACTCTTAAGTTTTCTCAGACAACCCCGGGAGAGCCTGTGCCAATCAGGTTTCACTGAGCAGCCCCCCCTCCAGATAACTGCTGTCAGAGAGAGTGCGCCCGTGCGCACACATTCATGCACACTTTGGCCCTACTCCTCCAAACCTCTGAGCAGCTCAGCAGGCAATCCTCAGTGCCACGGGCTCCACCATTGTCCTGGAATAACCCTCAAGCCTTTACAGTGGGGAAGTTCTCTCAAGCCATGGTTTCCTTCCCGATTGCTTTTCCTTACCACCTCCTACTAAACCAAACCATTAGGTTCACACAGTAACATCCCAGAAACAAAGTCAGCAGGCAGTGTTCTTGACAGAGCCACTCCACTTGCGTCAGACCTCACTCGGCTCTCTGCAGCGTCCTTAGCTCGCTTCATTGCTGCCTGGCCCCAGATTGTCCAGTGGACCCACCAGTTTTCTCACAGGCCTCCTCCTGCTGACAATACATTTTCTTGCTTGTTTTTGGCTTTTGGCCGATGCCCACCTGCTGTAGACAAGGCCCGTTTGTGTTGTTCTCCCATGGTTTTCCATTTTCTGGAGGTTACCTGCCATCTGAAATGACCTCTCACCTCAGAGTTTAAACCATACGGGGTTTTAACCTTATCCTCCTGTTTCTTTTGCTCAAGGCCACATCTGTCTTCTGAGAGGCTTATGATTTGCTTTAAGTAGCCACTAGACAGAGTCTGCGGGTTTAAAATGTATGCTCTCTGAGGTTTTTTTTTTTTAAATTATTCCTCCAATTTAAAGCTCATTGTCTGTGTACTAGTTTTTAGTATAATCCATCAGGGATGTTGAACTTAGTCCTATCATGGTCACTGTTACTTAATGGCTCAAAAGTACAGTTACTTCTTGAATCAAATCTTGTGGGTTATTTAGGACTAAATCTAGATTAGCCTCTTCTCTTGTCTTACATTTTGTTAGACTTACTTGCCTCTATGATCCCCCCTCCGCATTTTGCACTCTGTCCTCTCCCTGGTGAGGAAGGAGGCCAGCAATTTAAACCTACCCATATGCTTTTCTTCTCATGGATTGGAATTTGCATCCCTTCAGATCTGGGTGTGTATCTTCTCCACTCTCTCATTAGATTCTAGAGAATCTTCTTAGCTATAATGCTCCTTCCCTCACCTCTACGAAGTGAGCTGTCCTTTCTATGTGGTTTATAGGCATGTATTTATTACACTACCCCTTCGACTTTAGTCATTTCATGGTGTTCCAGTAACACCTCTGTGTCAAGAGCCCTCTTCCACTGCCAGGCAGTCTAGTTCACCTCATTTTGCTTCTGAAAGTCTTGCATTGGTACAGACACATTTTTGGCCTTTTGCCCATCATTATATAAGGGCTGGTTGTCAAGAGTCGAAGTGACAAGTCCCAGGGACGCTCAGTTGGAGTGGTGCCGCCAAGTTACATTTTCAAACCAGCCTGGCCACTTACCTGGATACCGGGAAACTTTGTTGGCATTTACCTCTGCTCCTAGCCTGACTGCTCCAGCTCTGTGGTAACAACTGTTCTGCTTACTGGATACAGGAACACCTTTGTGTCACTCACATCCCTAACAGCCGTCTTTGTCCAACCTCGCACAGAGCAGCGTTAGTTTCTAGGGCAGGGCCCTGTTTCTCTGTAAGGAACAGTAAAGGCAGAGCCTGTTCCTAAATGTTGCAGCACCTAGAATTTAAGATCTCCCTTTCCTTCCTCCTCCATTTTTGAGACGGAACTTTCCCCTTGTTTAACAAACCCTCTGTGTGGCACCATCAGAAAGCCAGAGAAAGCGACCCCACAGGTGCTGAGTCAACCATTTAAGCATAGTTTTCAGGTCCTCTCTGCTACATCTTTGGTGCTAATAGCTACCACAACCATAGGTCTTTGCCCTGGTTTCTTGTTATTCCAGAAACAAGTCCTGAGAGATCTGCCGCATTTGCATCCCTTAGTAACTCGCCAGGCTGTTCTCAGTCACATCATTATACCAGGGGAGCACACCCCACACTGCTGCATTTTGTTAGCATGATGCTCCGGTTGGAAACCCAATACCCATGTCGATATTACAATGGGGCTTTCAAGCCAACTGTGCGAAACTCACACCAGCCATCCCATCCCAAAGTGCACAGACCCCCTCCCCCAAACCCACAACACTGCGAGGGAGGGGGCAAACCCATTCCAATGGTCTTTCCTGCAACTATGGAGGGGAATGAGACGATACAGGGTGCTGCGTGGAGACAGGGGAGGGGGGGATGGGCACAGAAGTGGCAACAAGCCTTTAAAAATGAGTGGTGGCCAAGGATGCCACAGCCAGTGTGCTTCCGATCCTGGGGACAAGAGGCTCCTCCTGTCTGCACCCCCATCACTGCCCTCCTGCCAGGGCCTGGCACTGGCAGTGCCCGAGCAGTTAGATAAAGCCCCTACGACCAGAGATGAGCAGCCCACCCATTTGGTGAATCTGCTACAACAGAGCTTTGCTCAGACCTCCCCTTTGAAAAGAATCCAAAGAAAGAGACAGATTTCCCTGGATTTAAATCTTCGGTGGGTGCCAGGCTCTTTCAACAGCCCCAAAGAGGGTCACCGTGCTGACAGCTCCCCCCTTCGGCACTCAGTTGGTGATTAACAACCATGGCAGGCTTTTATTACCCAGTAAGTCTGTCAGTGGGTTCAAAGGAACAGATGTCTTCATTGTGCCCTTTTTCGGGGAGGGGCACGCAGATGAGGAGACATTCACGTGTGGGCCTACTGAACCGATTGGTGGGTAACTTCCTTTCTCTACCCTTGGTAAGAGGCTAGAGGAGTGGCCTGCAGGAAGGGCAGAACTCACTCCTGGTGTAGGCCTGGCCCAGGACTTCACTGTTGTCCTTACGCTTGCCCACAACACAGGCCCGTAACACCGCAGCGACAGCCAGGATGGAAATGAGCCGCCTGCCCTGAACGCAGCGGCTGTGGTCACAGGCGCTAACGGAGACTCCATCAGCAGTCGTCGTTGTCCGCTGTGCTGTACTCCGCCAAAAACACAAAGAAACCACAGGGGCACAGACGGGTCCCAAACACCAGCTTTTAACAAACACAAACACGCAAATCCTAGCTACTCCCGCTGAGGCCTAGTGGCTTCTAAAAAACTGAGCACTGAGAGAGGGCTCACAAACTATTTAAATGGCCACTGCAATACAGGTCTATAACGACCCAAGTTTTGATTCCACCCCGTGACGGGCATTAGCGCAAACACAGTGCACCAGTTTTCTTCCCATTTTACAGAAGGAGAAACTGAGGCAGGGACACAGGCGGCGTTTGAGTCAGTGGTCCAAGGTGGCAGGGAGGTCCTGATTCCCACTCTGCTGCTTTAAGAAAGAGAGAGCTTGCCCTGATAAAAGAAAAGTCAGCATGCGCAGCTCTTGTTCAGTACAAGCTCATGATGAATACTGGGCAAGCCAGCCGCAACTGCTAAGAGCACCACCCACTCCTGCCACCCCCACTATCCAGACTGCACTACCCTTTCCCACACATCACATTCGCTTTGTTCCCGGTGCTCTTTGGAGTAAGCCAGATACTCTGCAGTCTACTGCGTCGGACAGAGACGTTGACAGAACTGCGTCTGGCCTCATTCAGTTGTATACTCTAGCTGAAAGTGAAGGTTTGGCATGGGAAGTGATTCTGGTTTCTACAGCAAGACAAGTCTCTGGCTTCATGAAAAGACACTACTCCTTCGGAGCCTGGTTACTGTTGCCGTGCACTAATACAACGTGCTCCACCCCAGAGACGGCTGCAAAACAAAGCAGAAGGAAAGCGGTTCCTAGGCATGGGCAGAGAGCCCCCCTTGAGATGCTGAGCAATTACCTCATTTTAACTGGATGGCTCCCCTTAAAAAATAAATAAAAGGAGGGATTGTGTACTGTAGACATGTGGCATTCCCACCCTGCTCCAATCTAGCGTGCTCATATGCATAACTGACCCCAAATTATCCCTTCTTGTGGCTTCCTTTATCAAAGGAAACTGTAAAAACCTCAGTCTAAGCTTTTCCCAGGGCTTGGATGTTCCTATGGATTTCCCTGCACAACCCCAGACACACTCAAACCTGGTCATGCTCCTCTGCTGAACTAACAGGCCCTGGTAAATCAGCATCAGCTGTGCTCCCTGTTAGCACACACCATCCAGAATACCACTAGTTCTGACAGCAAGGCCGCAAAGGCAAAACCAGGGAGTGTCTCTTTAACAAGTGCTAAATTTAAATCCTTGCAAGGTTTTATCCAACACAAGTGCCTTTTGTGCTGTAGAAACCGCTCTGGCTCAACAGCGCAGCATCCCAACTTAATATTTACCAAAGCTAGCTATGGCAGCCAATCAGCATTCATTCAGCTTGACTCTCTCAGGTAGCAACTGTGGTGAGACACTGCTTTGGATGTATTCCAGGTGTCAAACTTTAACCTGGGTTGAGATTAAAGCACCGCGACCTACAGCAGCAGCAGGAAAGTTAAGAAGAAAACCTGACCACGGTTGCTTGGTAAAACTGAAGAAGCACCTCCACATATTCCCTAGACTCAAAGGGTCTTTTAAAGGAACCACACACCCCCAGGCACACTCTCCCCTAATACTGGGTTTTCAGAACTGCTGCATATTCACATCCTTGGCAGAGCTTGTTCAAGTGTCCACGCAAATAAATGATTCTTCCAGCTGGTGTCTGGGAGACTGCCAGCTTGATAGGGAAAAAATGAGCTAATCAAATTTTCATGTATGAAAACAGTTTCCTCCATGTGAACAGAAGCTAAAAGGAAATGCAGCAGGCCAGAGTCCCTGATTAACCCTTGTGATGCTGACTTTTCCAGGTGTACAGAAAAATCCATGCTTCGCGGTGGGTGGGGGCAGGCAGAGTACGTAACTTACTACTCACATGCCTGTTCAAAGGGTGTTTGCAATGACACTTAGATATTATGTTGTGCAATGCAGAAATACTGTCACTAAACAACAGCAGGTGCCTCAAAGATTAGTTAATTTTACTTCCTCCCAGGGCTGTGGTGAGGCTGGACTATTATCCCCATTTCACAAGTGGGAAATGGAGGCCAAAGAGTTCCACTAATTTTGGGTGCCCCATTTGAGACCCCAAGGCCCAGACGTGCTGAGCACAGTCTTCCAACCCAGATGACCTCTGGTTGTCAACAACGCCCTACAGCCCTTCTCCTTGATTTTCCTCCCATCGTACCAAGAGCGGATAACGCTCCCCTGCCTTGCAGAGCTGCAGCGAGACTTTATTAATAACGGACTCGATCCTGCAAGAAGCTGAGCACCCTCTGTCACTGCCAAGTGGATTTCCGTGGGAGCTGAGAATGCACAACCCTTTTCGGGATCAGGCCAGGGTTTGAAGACCTGACAGCTCTAGGCACCTTAGAAAAACTGACAGGCTAGATGAGTGCTTAGTATTCTAAGTAAGCAACCTTTTTTATGAACCGCGGCTACCCAAGAGCCCACATGTGCATGCGTCCCGCATTTTGGCTGCTCCTTTCTGTCTTTGTTAGACTAGAGAGAGAAGAGGGAACTGCGCTGGCAGGCATGCGGTCACAGAGACACACAGGAGCACGGCACTGGTCGGTATTTTAATCACATTACTGTTTTGCACAGCCTGGCAGCCGGGCAAGAATTCTAGAATATAATTTTGGCACCAGATTTCTCTGAATCATCTGATAATATAAACCACACAAGTTTCACACACATGATCTGGAAAGCGGCTTTTCTACAGCAATTTCACAGGAGGAGGAGACGGTAGAATTGATAACAGCCTCAAGCACAAAGCAGAGGGAGGAAATCGCAGTTTATATCCTAGGCTGCAAAAGGGAAAATAAATGTAGTTTGGTTCCTGTAACTCAGAAAGCCACCACTGCGGTTGCTAGTGGTAGCAAAAACAACTGGAGAACTTCCTGAAAGGAACAGGGCAGCCCCTGAAACAGGAACAGTGGGGCCTTGGTGTGAGACGCAGAGAGGAATGACGAAACAGTGGGGATTTCTAGGTGAGTGGCAAAGAGGAACCATCGATTTAACGCTGCGTACCAGTGAAAACTGAGCTTACAGAAGGGCACAAAGGTTAGAACCATTTTTTAAAAGGCCTGATACCAACACTTCAGAAGCAGCGTCAGGGAGGGACCCTGGCTGTGTAGGAGTCTATGGAGACCCCAGCCGCAGAGGGCCCAGACCCTGCCTGAGGATCTTGGAGGAACCACGTTTAGTCAACACCCATCCCCCTCCCCTCCAGACAGAGGAAGAAGGTGGGCTGGGAACTCTTCCCTTGCAGGGAGGGTCACATTGCCAAGGCTGCAATACACCACCCGGGGCAGGTGACCGTGCTGCTCTCTCTCTCGTCAAAGGCAGGTTAACCCTTCTTGCTGCCCGGGGACGAAGTTAGAAACGCTGCCTTCTCCCGGCCGCTCCGAAATTGAAACCGAAGCGACTGGAACGGGGCCCGGGCCACTGCCACTGCCACAGTGCAGGGCAACTGCGCCTGTATGTCCCCACCGAGGCCCAGCAAGGGCTCCAGTGCTCCGGCCTGCGGGTCCGCTGGCCATCACCTCTCCTGAAGGGAGGAGACTGGCCTCCCTCACCCTGCCCATAAGGGTCTTCCGTGACCGAACAGTTCCCTGCCCTCACTGTGCTAAGTCCTACCACAGACAGGCCGCCCAAGGACACCTGCCTGCTTCTTCTTCCCAGACGGAGAACAGGTGTCATGACAAGGTGCCCCGCAGCACTTCCCACGCAAACCCACGCTGGCCTTACGGCAAAAAGCTCTACAGAGAAAGCACAGGAAAAACAAGAGGCACACCTACACGCATGCTAACAAGCTTACCAGAGTTCACCCTTGCCGTAACGTGGGCTCTGAAAGGAGCAGTCCTTCAGTCTCCACCCAAGGGGTTTTCTTGTGGTTACCCATTCATCCCCGCTTCCGCTGAGAAGTCTTGTGGGGCTGAATGGGCCTAGTCCTTCCAACCATTCCCTAAGGACTGAGCTCCTCTCTGTTGGCTGGGTCAGGAAAAAGGGCTCGAGCTAGTTTAAAACCAGGCTATGTATTGAAAACCCCTCTCTGCGTCTGTTGGACCCTGGAGAATCCAGTTTGAATGACTATCTGCAAACCTCTCAAGGGGGGGTGGCTTCAAAGGGCTGATCATGGAGGAAATATGTTAGCATTACCCTCCCTAATAGAAAAGAAACATACAATGTCACAACACGTACACAATTCTCTCTTTAATACAATGTACATGTGACGGGGTGAGCTAGACCAGAGGGCTCCTGTTGGAGGCCTCAGGGTCCTACCACACCCCATCCCAGAAAGGACCAGAAGGGAAGTCCTCCAAGCAGCCTAGAGTGGCTCCAGGGGAAACAGCCAATCGGAGGGGCTGCAGGAGTGGCCATTCAGGGGCCAGGAGGACCATATAAAAAGGAGCAGCAGAAACAGAGAATTAGTCAGTTGCTGCCTGGAGCTGGAAGAGAGAGGATCAGGTCCCTGGCTAGCTGAAAGGGCTGCAGGACCACAGATAGATGAATGCAGGCAGGGACTTGGAAACTAGGAAAGAGCTCCTGGCTGGCTGCTGGGACTAAGCAAGGACTGAGCCCTGGGAGGTCTGCAGGAGGACACTGTCTCCAGGGAGGAAGCCCTGGGGGTATGGCCCCATACCAGGGCTGAGAGAAGGTAAAGGCTATCTATCCCAGAAGAGGTTTGTCCTTTCCACCTACAGCCAGTGAGAGAGACTTGGCCGGAGAGCTAAGTCACTGAAGACCTGCCAAAGAAACCATTGACCAAAGGCGGTACCACCCATTACAGTACCCCAGAGATATTAATTCTAGTTCGATAAGATTGAACTTTATTTTATACATTGTGTTCAGGATACTGTCAGTCTGTCACAACTATTGCTTCAGTTTTGTCCCCATCAACTTTCATTTGGGAATCTTTAAAACCCATGCTAGAGACCTTTGTAAAAGATCTGCTCCAGATCAGCCACAAGTCACTGGGACAAAGGCTCCGCCGAGAGCAGACTGTTGGACACTTGGTCCTGTATCATCTCACGCCAAGGCCACCTGCCTTTTCTTCTGCTGGCTCCTGATCCACGTTCTCACCTCCCTCCAGAGGGCTGGGCCCAGCATGTGCAAGTAACTAGTGGGGACAATGTTTAGTACAGGCACGCTAGGCTTAGGGTGTAGAGTTGAGGGTCACTGGTGCTACTCCCCACCAGCAGCTCATGATGTCTGCATGTAGGGAACCCAGGATTGTAATCCCACTGTTAAACCTGGGCCAGCTCCCAGAAGTTATACCTCTTACTAGATGTGGAGGGAGAGGAGAAAATGAGAGCGAGGTTCAGATCCACGGCTTTGAGCTGGCTCCATCTCAGCTGAAGTAGAGAGTCACTGCAAATATGGCCCATTTTATTCAAGTTAGGCATGGCAAGCTGCCAACGCAGTCTTGACTTAAGCAAAGCCGGTTGCCTCTCAAAACAGAGTATGTCAATCACTGTATGCTAAAAGGTTTGACTGAGAATAAGCAGCACAAATCAGAAAAGATGAATATTAATCTTTTATTTAAATCTATTCATCTGATTAAACGCCGTAAGAGGAACACTTCCTTGCTGAGAAATCGTAACGTAGAAGGTTGCCAGAGTTAGGAATTTACCCATGGGCTACACAAGAATCCAGCAGAGGCACAGACCTAGGCGCCAGGACCAAACTCCATTTTAATCAGAAACAGAATATCTGTGATGGGTATGCAAAGAAAAGGGCAAATCAGTAAGCCCCCTGAACTGATCACGGCCATGTCGAAGGGCTGGCAAAGCTCTCCCTGCTAGAGAGCGAGACGGGGGAGAAGGAAGCACTGTGTATTAGACAGATATTAAAGTCGTTGGGCTGAATCCACGTTTGCCGAAAGAGCTCTGGCATTAATCTCCCCAATGCCTGGCAAGCAGCAATATAAACGTGGATCCCCTAGTTATAGGAGAGGGTTATGAAACGAGAGGATTTCTTAAAGAGCGGCTTTGCCAGCTAAAAGAGGTTTGGGAACCAGAATGGCACCTTTAGCCCTTCTCCAGGGGAGTCATAGAAAGGAACAACGTTTATACAACCATTTTCTACCAAAAGGACATACAGGCACTTTACAACCCAGCTCAAGGGCCCAGTCCTGAGTTTCAGGCTCTGGTTTGTCTCTCTCCAGTCCTTACCCATGGAAAACTTTTATTCCAGTCCATAAGAATTACATCTGAGTAACTCACAGGATTTGGTTAAACACACACATGAACAATATTTCAGCAGCCTTGCTCTCTGATCCTGCATTCCCTCACTGTGTGTAAATACACCACCCGCCTCACGCATACTGCACTGGTAACATGCCATAGACCCGAACCAAGGAGCTTGAACAGGATCAGACACATGACGCAGAAACCTGAGAATGAATTCCACCAAAGGTTGCTTTTTAAAGGAATTTAAAAAAACCAGTTCTTTTAAAATTTTGATGCATCTTGCTAGTTTGTGTGCACTGGTTTAAACCTGCAAACTGGAATCTAACAAATGTGCCAGACGCATGCACATGCACAGGCACACACACGCACGGGCACACACACCACCCCTCTTCTCCATTTAAAGAGAGAGCCACACACTTTCAGGAAGCTACAACTGCGTGGTTAGGCACATCAAAGCCACAAAAGGCAAGTGTTCAACATCTAGCTGTAGCCTTAACTCAGCCCCTCTGTATTTACAAGACAGCCCTGTTAAGTGATCACCTACCATTGGTAAAAGTACAATTTATTCCCACAACCTCGTAAGGAAGAACAGGAATTCTTGCCTTATTTATCACGCATCTTCAATACAAACTATATTCAGAAGTCATGGTAGGCTGCAAAGATGCTGCACGTTTACAGAACATTTAAGAAAACTCTGTATATTACACTGTTTCAGGAGCTTGCACAAGAGGGGGAGAGGCAAGCAGGGACATTGTCCTCCCCAGTAATCAGTAGGGAGAGTGTTCGCATAGCTCCTTCAGGGCCCTGGCAGGGGCACAGAATGTGCCCTTCCAAAAGCACTGGAATTTAAATTCCTGCACACGCCCCTGCATTGTTTTATATAGGCAATACTGGGACAGCCCAGGTCTCTCAAACTTTTTTTTTGCTGGGATCCCTTTGAAAATATTCCAGGCTGTGACAACCCCCTCCTCCCCCAAAGTGATGACAACCCCCATGCCATGCCACCCTTACTGGCAAGTGCGGGGGACTGACAACTCACAACCCCTCCCTGCCCCCCCATAACAACCTCACAACCCCCAGTCTGAGAAACTCTGGCCTTTCATACATAGAAAGTGGGACACAAAAATTCAGAATGCACATGGAAACCTGAACTCTGACATTTCCTGACTTGAGTGCTTAACTATATGATCTTGTAAGTGTCCTTACCATAATTTATTCCATCAGAAGCACCACAGGCAATTATGCAGACAGAGTAGGTACACACACACACTGGCAAATCTGCTCTTTATGTGGCTACTCCTATCCTGGTTCATATTACACAGCTTGCACAGTTTTAGAGAGTGACCTAAAAAAAGCAATCAAGCCAGAGCAGTCCAATGCGAAGACAGGCTATATACGCATTTAGCAGTTTCATTCTCAAGTCACTTCATCTTAAGGGCTGTAATTAACCATGAAAACTCATCAAGTCCGGTATTTATACCTGGGAGCAAAAGCTGCTCAACATTCACATGGGAGGGGAAAACCGCAGTCTGTTTAGAGCGCGAATTCAGCCTATTCGCAAACTGCATTTCACGCACAAGGATCCTTTCTGCTGGGGTGGGGGCACATACAAGATGTCATATTTGAGATACTCGTTACATTAAAAGGATGTCTCCCCAGCTGCAAAACTGACTTTTTCCCTCCCCCAATACACTCTTAATTTTGTGATCTGCTAAGCGTACTGCACAATAGGGAGGATCACATGAGAAATAAAACTCTCAGCATTGTTAACCCCAGAGGTTCAAAAATCTGGAGCGTGACCCCTCAAGAAAGTTGTGTCGGGTCCTTTTTCTTTACCTTTTGGTTTTTGAATCATTAGGTTGCACTTTGGGCCCATTTTCAAGTCTTTTTCCCCTGTAAACTCACTTACTTTTTTTTTTAAATGGAAGTAGAAATTCTTATGTAGTCACTTGTCTCTAGGAGCTGGGGATTTATGTAAAACCAATACCCTGCCACTCTCAGTAGAATCATGATAGCTGGCCACATGGTCTTTGCTATACTGAGAGGAGGGATAAATGTGGACAGCCTGGATACGTGTTTTCCATGCCCCCTCTAACCCCCACCCCAACCGAAATCATGGAGTTAGGACCCCAACCTGCACTTCCTTGACACCTGACTTGGATGTTGAGATCTCGTGTTCTCTCTTTGTACCTCACCTCCAGCAGACACAAAAGCAGATTTCTAAATCAGTGGCTTCATGCATGTGATAATCATCTATTCTGCATATCAAAATGCAAGTTATAGCTAAAGACGTTTTGACTTAATAGAGCAGTCACACACAGGATTCGCCACAAGGCATCTCTAAGTTTGAGGATATCGTTTCTTCTTTATCTAGGGCCAGAAGTCTAGGAGGCAAGCACTGCTGTTCCCACTCTATTATTGGATTATGGAAACAGCCATTTGTTTTTACGTGAACATTTCACCCATCCAGTTTGGATGTAGAAGATTCCCACCTGCTGCTGGCCGCATGTTAAGTTCCAAATGTGAGTCAGGACCCAATCCCATATGAAAATTGGACTGTGAAAAGCCTGTTGGAGATACTCAGTGTCTTGCAGGGTTGGACCCTAGAAGCACATGAGAGCGTGAGGGCTAGCTGCAATCGGCATCAGCTGGAGCAGGTTGATGTCCCTATCCAATTTAATGCGTTTAGAGTGGACCAGTCAGGGTGATTTTGTCCAATATAAGTGGATTAAAAGGACCGTAGCTGCATGTCATAGGACTGCAGTCTGCTCTGGCTATCATTAGCCCACAGAGCTGACAATGCTATTGTGCAGTGCTTCAGCAACATACAGGTTAGAGAGAGAGAGTTATTCATGAAACAGGGCCACCAGAGCAAGGCCTGCTTATTGTGCTCAACAGATACGGCACGGCTCCTAGCAAATCGCTGGGCGTGACAGACTCTTGAGAAAATCAGTGATCACTAGTACTCTTCGATAGACCCCCGAGCTGTACTCTCTCCTCCCCTGCCCTAGCTAACCTGCTTCAGCCGCCTCCCACCACAAAAAACTCAATATCATAAAAGACCTGCTGATTCCGCCCTCCCAGCACTAGTGACGGGGAATGAACAAAGCCGCTTTACTTCCCTCTAATCTTTCTCCCTTGTGTGCTCACACCAGATGGCGCAGAGCCGCAGGTTGGAAGGAGAGGATAGGCCCAGGGAAAAAAAATGGTAATATTAGGTTATAAGACTGCTGGCCTTCAACTACTAATGTCAGCTGCTGTTTAATTGATGGCACGAGTTGACAGACAGACACACACCTCAAATGCGATCCACAGTCACCCGTCCCCCTTCTCTAACAAGAGACAAAGCTACAGAACAGTGTTATTAAAGCTCTACTACAGCTGTCTAGTGGTTATGAGAATAAGCAGTAAAGGAAGGCAGCCTCCATTTATCCAGAGCCGATAATCATTTTCCAGACAAGTTTCTTTTGGGAAGTGGATTTTCCCTCTAGAATCACAGCTTGGCCTCCACAAGGAAATTAAAGGAACCCGTCCACGTTTAAAAGGATCCAAATAAAAAACGAGGCAAAAAGAACCCCCCAAGAAAAATGCTGGGGGGTGGAGGAGGGCGAGGTGGAGAGTGTGTGTGGGAGGGAGGGGGGAGGGAAATCTGGGGGAAATGGTTCTGAATTAAAAGGTGATCTCAAACTCCTGCCCCACCCTAGCAGCAGCTGGAGGTTATGCTGGGTGTCATCGCAGAGGCTGCTATGAAGGTGGCTTCTCGGTCAAATGTTCCACATCAGGACTCAGGGCCCAGGTTTTCCACACAACACCCCCTGTGACTGTCAGCAGCAGCAGGTCAGGGTCTAGCGGACGTAGAGCGACGTTTTGCCCATTCACGCCAGAAAGGAATGGGTCTTGTGAGCTTCCTGCACTTTGGTGCCCTGCCTCTGCAGCGGGGAGCCTTTGTTCACTTTGCTGTCACCTTGGCATATGAGTCTGCAGTGCGCTCCCCAGCCTGGGCTCCAGCCTCGAGCACAAATTGTGACCACAGGACATCACTGTGTCCAGTCCTCCCAAGTGCTCATAGAATCATGCAGCACATTACATCCTCAGAGCCATTTCTTACCTAATTTAAGCCATGTACTATCACCCTCCGAGGTCACAGACAGGGAACTGAGGCAGAGAGATTAACAGTCACAAAGCGAGTCATTGTCCCAGCCAGCATTAGAACTCAGGGAGCGCCTGGCTCCTAACCTGTGGCTCTTCCTAGTGAGCTGTGGGGTCCATTTCCTGCGAGATCTGCCATTAGCTCTTGGATTCTAGCCACACCCTCAATGGCATCAGACAGTAGCATCCAGGGTGTTCCAGGAGATCTACTGGCATATACCCAAACTGTTTCTTTGTGATTCTCTGACTATTTTTGTCAATTAAAATTCTAATCTAATTAGCAGAACTCAATGGTTTCTAAAATTTATTTACATTAATTATACCAGTCGGGACCAGGAAGCTCAACTGTATCCCAATCAGTATTTTCCCTTCTAGCTCCTCCTTGCCCCAAATTCATTCCAAGATCAACCCTCCTGGAGTCAATGGAACACCACCTGGCATGTGGAGATGCTCTCCATGCAATAAAACATGCCCTTACAGATCAATACACTGAGCATTTCTGTCTTGCAATGCCCAGCTCCACACGAACAGAACACCCCACTCCTCCCCAAACAAAGATGGGGGGATTCCGGTGGGAATCCTCAAATCCCAAGGTTTACTCGCTCAGCTTTTCCCCAGGATCATGCTACTCATTAGCTCCTACTAGGTTTACCGCCTCCTCCTACATGGCCTGACCCGAGAGGTCAGGTGCACTCTGTTTACATTGAAGCCAAATAACGATTCTTGTATGAAGAAGTCCTATAAACGCGAAACAAGTCAGAGTCTACAGAAGTTACACAGGGTGCAAAGACTCTAGATTCAAAGAGAATTCTATTCGTGTTATTGCCCACCTTGAAGATTCTGTAGGTGGTTTATATTTTGCTATTAAATCCCATAGGACTTCTTGAAGAGAAAGCAGAGCCCAGGAGAGGCTCTAGGACAAGTGCTCTGCACGGTCTTTGCTATTGCACCTTCTTGGTTAACCCCCTTTGCTCTCACGCAAACAACTCATGGATGCTAAGAAATCTAGGTGTTCACCTGGTAACCCATTTTCATAGGCAACACTTCCTGTTTCCTAAGGATTTAGCAGATGAAGCAGGGCACCCTGGGATGTTCACATTAGGAGGGCAGGATTGTTGCAATAATTGGGCCTACAGGTATACCCTAATTGTGACTCAAGGGCTGTGTTAAGACCATGGTAAACAAGAGAAGCGTGGGACCAGAAATCAGTGAACCAAAACTGAGATGTTGGAAATTAGGCCAAAATTGGTGCACAAAATAATGAAGGGATGGGCCATTCCACCCATCACCGCCTTTTGGGATCCTTCAAGAAAGACTTTGAGGAGAAAAAGCAACTAGTGGAGCGAGCTTTACTATCTCCTGGGTCTTCAACATCCCGATCCCAAGCGGTGTCTTCATCAGATCAGGCAAAAGAGGTTCCCAGACGACATAGCCACCTTCAGCTGAATCCCGAGTACTGACTGGGATGCAACAGGAACAGCCTGTAAACAACAACAGCTCCAGCCCATCTCAGCTAACTTCTCTTCTCCCCAAAAGCACAGTTATTTCAATCTCAGACACCTGTCGAACAAGGGTTTTTTCCTTCTAAAAACTCTCTCCAGCTAAAAGGAAAGGGAACAAGGGATGTTGTTAAACTGAAAGCCTTAAATACTATGCACTACAAATGCTTTAACTGTGTTTCCTTTTCTGTATCTCTAATAAAAGGTTAAAAGGATTTTTAATGGTGTTTGTGCCATGTGCTAAGCAGGTCGGAACGTCTGCACGTGAAACTCTCCGCCTTGTTTAACACTGTTTGACTGGGTTATGTTAACACCTTTGGCCCATGTATTCCATCTAAATTAATACAACAAGACCTTAATTAACATGTTCTCACCTGCTCTATACTACAGCTTTCCTGTGCTCAGTATGGAATTAGTTGCAACATGGGAATCTAGCCAGGTTTCAGAATGAGCCCTGTAGCTTTAATCTCACAAACATCTTCCCCTGTCATTATGTGATTTACATCAGGTTAACAGTGACTATGTATGGAGTCCCTCTTACCCCCTTTAATGGAGACGTGCACAGAAAGCCAGTACTGCCTGATAGAGAGTGAAGTGACGCTGAGGCGTGCAGTGGGCTAGCAGACACACGAAAGAGGAGCCAAGAACATCACTGACGCGCCATACTAGTCTAAAATCAGAGATCTGGGAGAAACACTTAAAATTGGGTACGTCTCTCCAAGCACTTGGTTCCCTGCCTGTTTAGCTTTGTCCCCTTGAGCATCTTTGCTATCGGACCACACATTAAGGAAACGGAGCAAAAGGATGCTCAATGCAGATGGTATGCTTAAATGAACTGACCGACGTCAGGCCGACTGACTGAGGGAAATGATGCACTCAGCTCTCCGGCCTCCATTAAGGAGGAATCCAAAGAAGGAAGAAGGGCTTTTGGGACTGTCAGAATCATGGAAATGTAGGGCAGGAAGTGACCTCAAATGGTTATCAAGTCCAGACCCCCACGCTGAGGCTGGACCAAGTAAACCTAGACCATCTATGATGGGATTTTATACAATCTGTTCTTAAAAACCTCCAGTGACAGGGATTCCTCAACTTCCCTTGGAAGCCTCTTCCAGCACTTAACCACTCAGAGTTAGAAAGTTTTTCCTAATATCTAACCTAAATCTCCCTTACTGCTGAGTACTTCTTGTCCTACCTTCAGTGGACATCTGATAAATAACCTCTGTATAACAGCCCTTACCGTATTTGAGGACTCATCATGTCCCCCCGACCTCCTCCGTCTGCTTTTCTCAACACTAACGCTGCCCAGGTTTTTTAACCCTTCCTCCAAGGTCAGGTTTTCTAAAACTTTTTATCATTTTTTTTGCTCTTCTGGACTCTCTCCAACTTATCCACATTTCACCTAAAGAGCAGTGCCCAGAACTGGAGACCGTACTCTACCTGATGCCTCACCAGTGCCTCGTTGAGTGGGACAATTACCTTCAGTGTCTTACATATGACAGTCTTGTGAATACCCACCAGAACGATGTTAGGCCTTTTTTGCAACAGCATCACATGGTTGGCTCATATTCAGTTGGCGATGCACTACAACCCCCAGAACCTTTTCAGCAATACTGCCACCTAGCCAGTTACTCCCCGTTTATAAGCTGTGCATTTGATTTGTCCTTCCTAAGTGAAGTTCTTTGCACTTGTCTCTATTGAATTTCACCTTGTTGAATTCAGACCAGTTCTCCAATTTGTCCAGATAATTTTTAATTCTAATCTTAGCCTGCACAGCGCTTACAACCCCTCCCAGTTTGGTGTCATCCAGAGATCTTTCCAAACATACTTTCCACTCCATTATCCAAGTCATTACATTAAATATTAATTTTACCAGACCCAGGATTGACCCTTGAGGGACCCTACTAAATACATCTGCCCAGTTTGAGTGCAAGCCACTGACAAACACTTTTTGAGTAGTCTTTTTTTCACCCAGTTATGCACCCAGCTCATAGTAATTTCATCTAGACCACATTTCCCTAGTTGGTTTGTGAGAATGTCATATGGGATGGAGTCAAACACCTTACTTTAAAAAACAAGAATAACCACCCACCAAGGTATATCACATCTAGTACTTCCCCCCCATCCACTAGGCCAGTAACTTTGTCAAAGAAGGAAATTAGGTTGGTTTGGCATGGTTTTTTCTTGATAAATCCATGCTGGCTATTCCTTATAACCCTATTATCCTCTAGACGCTTACAAATTGATCATTTAGTAAGTTCCACTATCTTCCCAGATATCAAGTTAGGCTGACTGGTCTATAATTCCCTGGGTGGTCTTTGTTGTCCGTTTTAAAGACAGGTTTGCCCTTTTGTCGATATACAAGGAGTACATCCAATAGCCTGTAAGGCTTGGTAAAGGGAAGTGTGGTCTAAGCACAGGAGTAGACGCCAGAGATTCCAGAGTTCTAATCCTTGCTTTGACACTTGCAATGTGCAGGGGTGTAATTGCTCCCCTAGCTTTACACTTCAGTTCTCTCTGTCTGAGCCCTTTAAACACTGTTTCCCTGCCTGTCTGTGTTGTGTGTGCTTGAGGAGGTAGAGCTGCAAGTCAAATGCCTCTTAGGAACAACATGACTGTGCTCTCACACTCACAGAGAGTTCTCTTATTGCTTCATCTCCATTTGTTTAACAGCGACAAAGGTACCCTTCTTCTGAAGGCACTGGGCAGATCTCTCAGTCTCTGACTAAATTTCCGCACCCGGGAAACGGGGACTGCAATATTTACTTAGTCGCTGAAAAACTTGGTACAACCACTGCTGGGAAGCTGAAGAATGGTGTGCAGAGCATGGCGCGTCGGCAGACAGCATGCTACGATGGCTACGGCACTGCGAGACGACTTAGAAAACCTGGATTCTATGCCTAGTTCTGCCACTGCCCTGCTGTGTGACCTTCGGTCAGTCTCTTTCCTTGTCTGCACCCATTTCCCCTCCTCCCTTTTGTCAGTCCTGCCAAATTAGATTGTACAGCTCCCAGCACACTGGGTTTCAAAACACAGTAAGAGATGGGCCCTGTCCTAAAGATTTTACAATCTTAGTTGCTGTCTAAACACCAATGATAAGTAGATATTCGCACAAGAAGCAGCATTTGGATCAAGCTTTCAAACACTGCCCAAGCAAACGAGACTACCCCAAACATCTGGGGTATTAGTTAAATCTCTGTCTGATAACTATTTTCCCCCCCCAACACAGATCACAGAACGCTGAACTGTCTCAATCCACTAATCACCAGCCTTGAGAAGAACATAGCAACAGCCATACGGGGTCAGACCAATGGTGCCTCTAGCCCAGTATCCTGCCATCTGACAGTGGCCAAAGACTGATGCCTCAGAGGGAATGAGCAGAACAGGGCCATTATCCAGTGATTCATCCCTGTCATCCACTCCCAGCTTCAGACAGGCAGAGGCTTAGGACACCCAGAGCAGGGGGTTGCATCCCTGATCATTTTAACTAATAGCCATTAATGGACCTATCACCCATGAACTTATCTAATTCTTTCTTCAACCCAGTTATACTTTTGGCCTTAACAACATCCCTTGGCAATAAGTTCCACAGATAACAGACGCTATCCTGTGGAGTTTGAAGCTTTCCAGTCCATGTATCTGATGGTTCGCTACCCATAAGTCCCCAGCACTGAGTGAATCTCGTGTTCTGTTAATCCAAAAAGATCTGTGTGCATCTGTGATATTTCTTTAAACTTTGGGTTAATTCTTTCCTGACACTAGCTTCCTTCTCTGCAGAGATGGGATGATGTGTTTTTTACCTTCAAGTTGGAAAGTGATGAGCTCCACTTTCTATTCAGAAAGATGCTGTCTCTTGCCAATGCCCATCTTAACAGCGATAGCAACAAACAAGCACCTCCCTTCAGGTCTCTCTCCTAAAGACTCGGGTTAGCAGGCTGTTGGTAATCTCTGATCCACCCTACGCCATATGTAAATCACCAGTTCCAGTCTCTGGGAATCCTTGCCAACCTCTCGTGTCATAAGGGGAGAGATTTTTCTTAGAAACACAAAAGGCAGCAGGGCATAGCTCCCATTGACTTTTAGTGGGAGCTGGGCTCCCAAATGCCACTTGTGCTTCTGAAAATCTCCCTCTAAATCCGTAAATCCAAACCTCTGCTATAAACTGCTCTGCGGACCCTTGAAATGGCAAAGTGACATCATTGGGTTGGGTGACCTCGTTGTTTCATGTCACTTGCTCCATTCGGATGCAAACATCAACCTCCCTGACAAGAAGAGGTCAGCACTGTCACAGTAAAATCACAATTAGCTAACTAGATGCACAGAACGTAAGAGAATTCCAGCAATTGAGTGTCAGAATAGGAAACAGAACCCAGGAGTCCTGACTGTCTATTGCTCTAACCACTAAATGACGCTCTCTTCTAGAGATGGTGCATCTAGGTCTGAGCTGAGACTTCTTACGAAAGGGAGAGTCTAGGGGAAACTTGCCCCAAAGCTGCTCATCCTGTATACAGATGGCTTGAGGACTCCAGCTGCCAGCCTGTCTAGAGCGGCACCTCGTTGGCACTAAACAAAGGGTAGAAGGAAAGAGAAGACTGAAATGTGTCTCAACTTTAGACTCAAGCTTGCCAAGAAACAAGTCATTTTTAAATTAAATCTCTGCGCAAACAGCAATGCAATTAATTAACCCTTTAGCGATATAATTACACAGGCAGATTGCCGTGAATTTTGAGATCAAAACTCTGTTTGTTGTGGCTTTTCCTGAATTCTGTCCAGCTCTACATGGGAGAAAAGTGTGTTTTGAAGGTGACAATTACCCTTCAAATGTGTGTTTTTGTGGTTCCTATGTAGATTGCTAGGGGAGATGACACAATGCGACTGCCAGAGCTGCCTCTGCAAATGGAGATGCGTTGCATGTAACGTGTTTGTCCTGGCCGAACAGACCATTTGCTTCTGTCATATGACATTTAATGGAGCAGGTCGACTGTAGGAGCAAGAGGATTTTAAATTATCTTATTAGCTCTGTAGCTTCCAAATATAGCATGGAGACACAGCCAGTGAAAAATGCTCCCATTAAGCGCTGGACCAGCATGACTTAAAAAGAAAGAATTGAGTGATTTCAACTGCAACTCTGGGATTTAATTTGCCGGAGACTTTCTTAATCGCCATTGTTGTGTAGACTTTCAGTCCCTGCCTTTTTATAAATAGTTTTTAGATTCCCTCCCGCCCCCTTCTTTTTTTTAAAGGCTTGGTGTATTGGGAACTGCAAAATTTATTTTCTTGACTTTAAGACTGGAGTCCTACGTATCTCTTGTGCTCATGTCAAACTGTAAAAAACAGAATGATTTGAAATGCAGCAGAAGTTAGTTTATTTCGTCTTCAGAGATGAGCCAAACCTCAAACTGTTTTATCTGACCACTTGGCTCATGGCCCATGGAAAGTCAGATAAGCAGTGCTGTTAATTGCAAAAATTCTGAGATTTTAAAGAATGGTTCTTCTATGCCTTCTCTTCAAGCCTTTTGGGTGCACATGGGTCACACTTCCAAGCTTTTCTCTGCCACAGTGACGTTAGAAAGATTTTATTTAAAGAATGCAAAACCCAAATGTGATCTGTTGTGAATGTGCTGCGGTAGTGTAATGCAATGCTGCATGGACCACACTTCAGCAGCACAATGGCCCAGAAGAGACATGGTCTTGCTGTTTCTGCCCCACTTGGTACTGACTCCAGCCCCATGGACAAGCTGCTGGATAGGCTCTTCGTGAGGGGGCTAAGAACAACTGTTCTAAGCCTGTGCTGAGTGGCCTGCAGGACAGGGAAGGAGTAAGCGTGAAGGTGCCCAGCCCGAGACCTCTCTCTGCTTCCCAAGCCCTCCTGCTGAGTTCCCTTCCCCGCCAAAGAAGAACAGTCCGTATGACATAAGGGAGGCTGCGCACAGGGCTGGACGGGTCAGGAAGCAGTTGCATGGATAATGCAATTTCATCCTCGTCTATACACAAGCCCCCGCAGCGGTTCAGTTAAACCAGCGCAGGCCCCTGAGAGGAATCTTATTTCGGTTTAAAAGCCCTTTATTTTGGTTTAGCTTACACCTGTTCCTCGCTGACCCCAGCTAAACTGAAATAAACCTGCTTCAAACTGAAATAAAAACTTTCACACAGCCTTTCACAATCAGCTTGAAACAGCACCGTAAATGATGCTGGCCTAGCTCAGTGTGGAGCAGCGTGCCCGTCAGGGTCTCGGGAAAAGTGGGGAGCTCCCCTCAAACTTCCCCAGACTGAGCCATCTGGCCAACGTGTTTGTGAACCAAGGCTTGCTCTCATGTCCGTGGAACAGATCAGCCTTTGAACTCCAGCAGGCCTCTTCCTCCCAGGCACTCCCAGCTAATGTGGCCAGGCAAACTCCCTCTCAAGGCTCAAACTCAGGCTTTCAAGTGAATCTGCCAGGGATGGTTCCCACTTCCAGAGCCCACGAACCAAGCCTGTAGGCTCTAGGGAGCGAGCCAGCCCTGCCCTGCCAGGGACATCAGGCTCACCAACAGCTCAAGGTATTGTGCCTTAGGCAATTAGTAGCCTGGCTGCATTTGCACACTAACCCATCATCTTGTGGGGTCCTAACTCACAAACAGGGCTGGGGGAGTGGGGGGGAAGCCACATACCAGCCCAGGGAATGGCCCGCTCAGAGCACACCCCTCTGCTGCGGTATTCGAGGAATGTGGATGCAAACGTACTGCCTCTAGTCTCTGGGCTGTGACTGAAAAATGTAAAAAGCGTCAATGAGGCTGCTATCTCGGCGCTGGAGTCCCTTTGTCGTTGTCTGCAGCGCCCTTGAATGGAAGATTTATATGCCTTGTGCACGTTCCATTAAAACAGCAGGGACCCAGCATCAAAGGGCTGGGGTAGAGGCCTCAGGGCCGTCCCCAGCACCCACTAGATTCTCCCCCCCTCATGTGAGAAGCTTTAAGACTTCAGCGACTGGGATTACTGAAGAGGCTGCGGTTAACATTTTAACGCCAACATCGCAGGGATAATTTACACTGGGAATTGCTCTCATTGATCTGTTGAAGGAGGTAAAAGCAGAAGGTTTGTGCGGAGAATGGAGCAAGGAAGGCGGAAACAAAACCCACATTCTCCCCGTTCCCTCCTTCCATAGCACTCTAACACAGCTTTGTCTTGTTTAACTCCAGGCTGCTCAGATTGGACCTGTTCACATTGATGGATGTTCTGCCACTGGCTGAGGGGAGCAGAAGCTGACTTGTGATGGCGCTATCCATTCAGGCCTGGTCCTCAAACTCTGCACAGATCTCCACGGCTGTATGATCCATGGACCCCCCCAACACACATTTCAAATTCCGTGGACTCTACACACGCCTGTCACATGTGCTGCAGCTCATCCTGGGCACAAAGTGCCCCAAGCAGAATTATGGGGTGAAAACTGACAATCACCACACTCTCAAATGAACTCGCACAGGAAAACGATAATAGACAAAACACCATCACCTGTGGGCAAACACTCTTCACAAAGCGATCGCTCTGTATCTGACTTTTCAGTCCTCCTCAAAGGAAACCTGCACCTTCAAAAGACGAGCATGGGAGTTGATTCATTACTCTGCCAGACACCAAAAAGCATGGACTGAACAGAGAGAACTGGATTTATGGCTAATTACAACAATCCGTACCCTACTAACGCTCTTTTTTTTCCTCCGATGACTGCAAAGGTGTTAACAGGCTACTCTACCTGAACAGTCCCTTAGAATGAGTGTATTTTGCTGAGACCTGGGAGTTGCTTTCCCAAACCTGAAGAAGAGCTTGGTGTGTCTTGAAAAGCTTGTCTCTCCCACCAAGAGAGGCTGATCTAATAAAAGATATTCTCTCACCCATCTCGCCTCCATATTTATAGCAGTCAACTGGCTTCATTTACTAACCACCGCCTGTGAGGGGAACCCTCTGTGTCTCTGGCAGATGGGGAAATGTTCCTGATAGTCTGCCCACTTCTCCTTGGGCCTTCCCTTTTTGTGTTAGAAACATGTTGATATAGCGATTGCGTTGTTCTTTTTTTAACTTGCACCCTCTGCACCGGTCCTTGAGTGTGGCATGCTATCTAGGACCCAATAGCATAACTGGGAATTTCAGGCAGGTCCACAGGCACACAGTTCACATTAGTGTCTGTATTTGACACCCCGCTTTAGTTAACAGAGGTTATTAAGTTATTAAAAAGTTGGCTGCAGAATAAAAGACAAATGAGACATGTGGCTAGAGCCTGAAGCGTGCATGCATGCCGGGCTGGAAAAGCAAGATTTCTGGGCATTCAGGGACACGTCAGCTCTCTGCCCTGAGCCGGGAAGGGAGGGAATCCCAAGTTGTGCTTTGTGGCTACTACTGTCCCTGAACCCCGCCCCGGCCCTGGCAGGGGCAGTGATCAGCATGTAGTTACAGACCTCTGGTCCATGTCTCTCCTTCCCAGACACCCTACCCCACCCACGTTGGGGAGCAGTGAGCCCCCACTGAGCTGTACCTGTGCTAGCGTGCAGGGACTTGCATTCCTCCTGCACAGCACCCCGAAGTTATACCCCCACATTCCTTGTGGCAGAGCCACCTCTGTCCTGCCGGGAACCTGGCCTGCCTGCTACATACATAGGGACAGGCTCCATCCCTTATTCGCCTCCTGGGGCAGACTTTTTTTTCATGGGGTTGGTTTATTACTCAGCCATTCCCAAATGGTGTTCCAGTCCCAAGCTCTCAACAGGACACGCTGGGTTACAGAGCTGCTCACAGCACAGATGGTGACAACCACAGTTGCTGCCGCCTGGCTCACGCGTGACCCACGTGGCACTAGTGGGAGGCCCCAAACACGGGCCCAGCACTCATCCCACCTGGCTCCACGGAGGCTCAGAGGCCACTACAGTCTGGGAGGGCATTGGGCATGAATGAACAGAGGCCCTCATCATTGCCTCTCCCCAGGAGCACCTCACCAGAGCCAGACGCTCATGGATTGCGTAATAGTGCTTACAGCAAGCAGGGGCGGGGAGCTGGACACCTGGGTTCTCTTCTCAATGGTGTCACTGAACTCCAAGCGCAATCTTGGGTAAGTCATTCAATTTCCATGCCTCGTTTTGCCCATCAGTAAAACAGGGAGACGCTCAGGCCACAGAGATCAGGGTGAACGGTACTGCGTATGTGGCAGTCACTGTGTGATGGAGCGAGCGTGCCTATTAGCTGCAGTTAAGAGAGGGGGAGGGGAATCTAAGAATGGATTTCCTTCGGGAGCAGGAAGAGCATCTTCACTCAGGGAGCATTTGCATCTTTAATAAATTGGTTAATGTACGGCGAATGCTTTGAAAATGGCAAAGTGCTACAGAACTGCTAAGGATCGTTGTTTATTATTGTCCTGGTGCACAAGGGCGGAAGCAGAGGCAAACTAAGAACAACAGGTCTATTGACAAGCTGTATTTTCTTCTCTCCAAATGCAGCCGCGCCCGGGGGGGGGGTGTGGGGGGGCGAGCCTGTTCCACCGAAAGAGGCCTGCCTGAAGACAAACACCTCTCCACTTCCATGCACTCAAACCCCCAATCAGATAAAGGCATCCTCTCCCAGCAGGGCTCATCCACTCCATATCCAGTGAGAGCAGCACCTGGCCTTGAATTAATATGCGATTTCTTGTTTGTCTGAAGTGATACAAGGGATGTGTGTTTAATCCAATAGGAAAGATGAAGTGAATTCATTGTGCAAAATTCAACATACAGGAGTGCCCTCTTAACACGTTCATCTTAAAACAGATACATCATAGAGAAGCAAGTTTAGTTGCCTGTGCAGCAGAGTGTCTTAGATGATTAAAGCTAAAAAGGCTCTTAAAAAGTCAATTCTATTGCTCACGTTTGCTCATTCTAAAGTCTGAAGACGTGCCCCATGTGCATCTTAAAGGCTCAAAAGCCAGAAGGCAAATGAAAACCCCCCTCACCCCCAACCATTAAAAAAAAAAAATTCCATGATTTTGGGGGCTGACTCCTGGTTCATAACTGCTTGGTGTTGGCAGTAAAGGCTTCAGGTTCTCAGTGCTGCAGCGTCTGGCTTGCAGACGCCCTAAAAGTGGGCGCGTTCCCAAAAAAATTAATTTAGTGGCAACATTTGGTTTTATGAAACCTTGCATTCTTTATGCTGCCACAATGGCCACTAGGGAACGTGGCGTGCATTAGCAATGCAGCTTCAAGGACTTCGACATGTTAATGAGCTGCTCTGAACAGATTTCTCTAAAAACGTAACCACGCCAAATTCTTCCCTCGGATAGTTGAAGGCTCTGAAATCTCCATGCCTTTGTTTTCGGAGTACTGTCCCGCTAAGTTTCTGAGACCGCTGCATGCAGAGAAAGCAGTCATTTAGTTCTCTGAGTTGCCGCATCTTGTACAGACACTCTTCCCTCTCAGAGACATGCGCCCTTTCTTGTTCTCTCTAATCTAGAAGTCATTTAGAATGTGGTTGCCCTTTGTCTCAAAGATGGCTGCAGGGAGCGCCCACCAACTTCAGGTTTGGCCCAGGGAGCTGGGGGACACCTCGTCTTTGAAAACAGCACGCTCGCAGCAAATAGAAGGAAGATTTTGGAGGTCACAGACTGTCGCTCGGTTAACAAAGAGAACTGAAGAGCTGCTGGAATGCCAGGCCTAACCTGTCTTCCCATATAAATGCAAACACCACTTTGTGCATGGCAATCAACATGAAGGTATTAAAAACCTACTTGAGGCTTGAACAACAGTGACCCACCACTCACTGACTTTCTGTACAGCCGGCATAGCGAGTCACAGCTCTAATATTTCAGGAACTGGAAAATTGGAAGTAGCTCCACACTTATGCCAACGCGCAGGCCTAGAAGATCTACACGACGGGTACAGAATAGTAAGAAAGCCACAGAAGGGGTACAACTCTGGATGCTGGCAAACGGAGCACATTTAAAAGGAGATTACGGTACTTCCCACTAAAAAGTCCTACATAATTTACACACAATTGTTTCTTCCTTAATTGCTGTAAACTCCAGATTCTTCGATGCTCTGGGCTGTGCAGAAATTCAGGTCTTGTCTACACTAGCTCTTAATGCCAGCAAAACTCTTGTAGCTCAGGGATGTGAAAAAACACACCCCTGAGACACATACTTTTGGAGGCATAAGTGTTCTGTGGACAGTGCTGTGTCTGCAGGAGACCTTCTTCCACCAACGTAGCTACCGCCGCTCGTTTAGGTAGTTTTATTATGTTGGCAGGAGAGCTCTCTCCCATCGACAAAAGGCAACTACAAGACAAGACTAGAAGGCTTGTCTAGTGTAGACAAGACCATAAGGGTCTCGTGTAGACAGGGTCTCATTCAGCAGCAGCAAAACAAATTTAGGGACATCGATCTGACTGAACGCGAGGATTTGCAATCTCCTACAAAACGGCCTGTAGTTCAGATTCCTGTCGCACTGAGCCAAAGATGCGATTAGAGTTATCAACTTTGACGATCAGCCGTAATGTGTCACAAAGGATTAAATCATTACGTCATGAACAACTCTCCGGCTGGTCTACCACGAAACTGATAGATTCACTAATGGAACCACACGCACGCAAAAACAATCTGAAATATCTCCAAACATCTGCCTCATGTCTTAGCGCCAAACACAGCTGGAAACAAATGTAGGTTTTGTGTTTGAGGAGACGGTTCCGTGAATTAGCATCTCCGCAAAGCGCCACTGAACACTACGAGGGATCCACAAAGATCTCCACTGGGGGGTGGGGTGGAGGGAAAGCAGAGTAGTTGATTACGTTTGTCCTAACCTTTGAGCCTGTGATTGCGTTTCATTAACTAATTATTCCTTCCTTGCTTACAACCATGAACTTTCATTACAGGGACACACTGACTAATAAGGCCAGGTCTACACTAGTGAGCTCACAGCAGCACAGCTGCATGGATGCAGATCGCTTGGGTAGCCACCCTATGCCTACAGGAGAGAGCTCTCCTGTTGACATCATAAAACCACCTCACCGAGCAGCGGTTGCTGTAGCAGCAAGAGAAGCTCTACCACGGACACAGCGCTGTCCACGCTGCGACTTATTATTTGCACTGCACTGTACTATTTGGGTATTGGCTAAAAACCCGTCCCCCAGCCTCAGGGGAGGAGCTACTGTACCCGGGACTCAACTCATTACGGGGGACAACAAATGAAGAAACAGGGATGGGCGTGAAGGTCAGAGGTCTAAACGGAGGGAACCTGACAGGGACACCAAGCAGAGAACCCCGGACAGCACCCACTGATCCTCAAAAGTAGCCAAGGAATCTGCGGATGCAGGCCAGAGGAACTCTGCCTCTCCTGCTTTGTGGCAGGCGCATATGTTGTACTTCTCAGTAGCTGCATCCGGCACCACCATCCGGACACACTCAGAATTCTGGACAAGCTGGCTGCCATGAACAAGTTGTATCAAGGGGTGGGAGTGTCCCACTTAGCATAATGCACTTGGAAAAGGAAAAATCCTGCCTCCAGCCAACCACTTCTCCTTCTCATATCTCAAATCACAGTCGCAGGTTGCGTGTTTGTCACATAGCATGATGACAATCTTTCCTAGGCTCTTGTGGTTACCCACATTCATATCCATGGTTTCAACAACAACACATGATATTTTTTCACTTTCTGTCCCAGATCGTTGCACCCTTCTACGCTGCAAGCTTGAACAGCTGCCACATGCTCCACCAGCACTGGCAGAAGCCAAGACTATAGTTTTAACTATAGTCTGTAAGGAGCTTTGGGAACATCCCACATAAGAGCTAAGATTATTTGCTAGAACTTAATAAGTAGGTCACTTTGCAACCTCTCTCGGAAGCTAAGCCACTGGGTCATTACACAAAGAGGGGGCTGTGGTCTTGGTGGGGGACTCTATAGGCTGTCGTAATGTAAAAAAAATGAAGTGTAATTACTGGACTATGACTGCTGTGGCCCAGAACTCCTAGCCACGATGTTCAAAGCAACGTTAAAAGGAACTAACATTTTGGAGACTTGCCTTGAACATCATGGCTAGCAGTTCTGGGCCACAACAGTCTTAGTCTGGTAATTACACCTCATTTTATTACAACTGCCCTTAGAGTCCCTCACCAAAACCACAGCCCCCTTGCAGTAGGCCAGACACACCTGCCACAGAGGCCTTGCAATCCGAACAGGCTGCACAAAGAGAGGAAGACTCATTATCCCCATTTTACAGACAGGGAGCTGAGGCACAGAGGGATACAAGTAAAGTTCCCATAAATGCCCAAATCCCATTGAAAGTCAATAGCCACAGGCCCTTGCCCAAGCTCACACCAGCTAGGATAGAACTGGGACCCCCACCCAGGTCTAAGGATTCCCAATCTGATGCCTTAACTAGGAGGCTGTGATTAAAGTTCATGTCATCAGCACGGCAGCCTCATCTCCAAAGAGGCCTGGAAAAGTTGGTCCAGAATCCAGCCCCACGGTTCCCGCACCTTAATATTAGTAATCTCCCCTCATTCAGCAAACTGTACTTTCCACACCAGACCAATCAGTACAAAATGCATGAGCTGTATTCTAATTAAATGCTCTAAAATTAGACTAATCATAGCGTCTGGTGGATGAAAAATAGCACATTAATAAGACCACTGTAATTTACTTAGCATCTAGGGTACGTTTAACTTTTGTGTTTTAACACTCAGTTTAAGGAAGGTTTGTTCCTTCTCATTTAAGCTACAGCAGAAGACTATTTGAGAGGAGATCCACTGAAACAGGTCTTTAAAAATGAGAATGAATGTACTCAAAAGGAATACATACACAGTTCGGGGATTGGGGCAGGTAAGCCTGCTATCACCCCACGTACAGACCTGGAGACCAGAGATTTGAAAAGAGGGCAAGGGCACGTTTGCCCACTCACTGCAGAACAACTTGCTGTTTACAATCAAAAGCAACACATCAGAGGAGCATAGTTGAAAGAGGAAGCAATGTAGTTTCTCTGTTAATGAGAGCGCAATCCACGCCATCATCTGCCTGTCAGAACAGCAGCAGTTGCCAGAAGAATTATTCTGAAGTCCTGGAAGAAATCAGGTTACAAGTTGCACCAGCAGACGAGAAGCCAACCCCCACATTTCTGTTACTCTAGATTCTTATTATTAAAAGCTGATGCCTCTGCATCCACAGGAACTGTACAGTTTAGAAAAGATCCCCAAAGCACTTGAGTAGGACGGCACCAGTGAAGGGAGCACAGATACATACAGCAGAACCTCAGTTAGACACACCTCGGAAATGGAGGTTGTTCACAACTCCGAACCATTCGTAACTCTGAACAAAACATGATGGTCGTTCTTTCAAAAGTTTACAATTGAACATTGACTTACTACAGTTTTGAAACTTTCTACAGAAGATAAACGCTGCTTTCCTTTCATTTTTTTTAGTAGTTTACGTGTAACACAGCACTGTACTATATTTGCTTCCCGCGCCGACTCCCCCACCCCCAGCGTCTACCTGCTGCTGCCCGATCGTATAGCTCCGGTTCCAAATGAGGTGCGTGGTTGGCTGGTCAGTCCGTAACTGGCATTCGTGACTCTCAGGTTTTGCTGTATTCTACCAGCCTCTGTGTTCAGTGTCTCTGGAACGTACATGGGGCCCACATCACGTCTCAGTGTCCAACCTGAGTCCTAGGCTGGAGGTTTGATACATCCGCCCAAGAGTCATTTCCCATCCACCAAGTCCACCAGCCTGCAGGCACAATTCTTCCTCCTGCAGTAAGTGAATTCTGGGGGGCACAAGACAGTCCCTGTGCTGCAATGCTCATCACAGCTCCCCAGCTCTTCCCAGCAATGAATAGCAACTGTGCTCTGTCCTCCCCAGTCTACTTCTGCCACACAGCCCGCATGAACTGAACATGAACACACCCACTCTGCCACCCTTGTTTACCCATGCTATTGTGCACATAGAAACCGCAAATCTCCAAGTGGCCCAATAATTCAACTAAGCTAGCACACAACTCTTTTCCCAACATTTTCTTTTGTAGTCAGTCTATTTAAAAAACATTGCCCAGAGTTAGAAAGAGAGAGCTATATCCTTAGTAGAGGGATGGCGGGAAAGTGGTGGTGAGGGGGGAGCAGGATTACAGTGTGATTTTTGGTTTTTTCAAGTGTGCAATATAACCCTCCCACACCCCCTCCCCAGTACAGATCACAGGAGAGTTTAGCTCAGGAAGGATCGCCTCCTGCTGACGGGCTGAAGAAAACCGTATGATATGGTCCTTTCCTCCCCAAACTATGAATCTCATTTTGGTTGTTGCCATGGCTTGTTTTAGTTGGTAGGCTACATATTTTAAGGAGCAGGCTAGCGTATCTCCTGGACGCAATCAGAATTGCTCAACTCTGGGGCATAGGCATAGGCATAGGCCCTACATCACCAACAGTTAATGGTAAATTTCCTAAGGTCAAGGAGTAGGGAATTCTGCTGGAAAAGAAATAGGATCTGGATTCTACCCCTGCTGCCGTCATAAAGTTACAAGTAGACATGTTAGGGTTACCACGGTCACTATATATTTGTCTTACTGCACTACACAGGAATCCTAGTCAAGGCTCAGGACCCACCGTGCTAGGCGCTGTACAAACAGAAAAAAAAGATGATCCCTGCCCCAAAAAGCTGACAAGCAAAGTAAAAGACGAGGAGACAGAGATGGATACAGAGAGATGGGGGAGCACCAGGAAACAGCGCGATAGCATGCAGCAGTGGCCTCGGCACACCAACAGTTTAACCATCATCACATTTTTGTAACCATCATGGAAAGGAGGTGTTTGGAGGAGGGAGTCTGAAGGAGGATAGCAAGGTAGCTTTGTAGAGGTCTACAGGGAGCCTCCTCCCCAGCTTGCAGGCCAACATGGGAGAAAACATGATGGTTTGGTTGAAAATGTGACACGTGGGTGATGGAGGTGGAGATCATGGGCCGGCCAGAGGCAGGGGTAGACTGAACAAGACTGAATACTGAATGAGAGAAGGGGGAGAAGGGGGGAGGACAGGCCACGAAGAGCCTTGAAAGTGAATACAAGCCATTTGTGTTTGATGATAAAGAAGGAGCCAGTGTGAGGATGTAGAGACGTGCTCCAAGCCATGAGCGAAGCAAGTGATCTTCGCAGCTGCATTCTGAATGGATAGGTGGAGCACGGCTGCATTTGCCCAGGCTGGAGAAAAAGATGTGGCGGTAACTGAGACAGGAGATGGGAGCCTGGACGAGAGTTTTGGCTGTGTGAGTGGACAGTAAAGGCTGTGTCTTAAACGTTATGCAGACAGAATCAGCAAGATTTAGACACCGTTTAGATGCCATTTGTCCATGGATTCGATATGGGGTTTAGAGACAGGTAACACCAGCCGAGGTTCAATGTCTACAAAGTCAAAAGTAAGTGTTCAAATCTGTCTCCCAAGTTACCCAGCCCTCCCCCAGGTTTGGGGGTTTGAGCAACTGAGGAGGGAGAGCCAATTCTGGTTGCAGTCACTTTATAATGCATGATGACAAACAAGCTGCAATTTGGCTATAGCCCCATTTTCAGATTGTAAAATCTTTTTGAAAGTGGGGTGCCATTATAGCCAGGGACCCCAAAGGAAGCCCTACATATGAACAGACCTTATGTGGACCTGCAGAGACACTGCACATGTCCGCATTACTGAAAAGAAAACCTTCAAAACTATAATTAAAGTGTCCCCTATGGGGTGATTAACAAGAGAATGACTAACGCATGGGAGGCCAAGCTGCAGAGCAGAGTCCCCTGAAATGCTCATTGAACTTCAGGGTTGTCACCAGTAACTTTCCTAGAGACACTTTTTGCATACTAGAGAAAAATTCTTCCGGAGGAAGACTTCCTAGTATTGCAGAGTTTAACCATTCTGTCTAAGCAACTCTGCCATTGTATCATTGCCCCTTATCTCTGCTTCCACTTTCATTTAGATCTACTATATAAAAATAATCAGCTGGCTAAGATAAAGCTGAACAACTAGGTTCCAGGCTAGAAATATTCCCAAGTCTTTTAGTCGCATCTGTCTTGTTTATGCTGCTTTCACACTAGGTGTTCACGAAAAGTCATGTGGAAGGGAGGGGAAAAAAACAAAACAAAAAAAGCAATTCATGTATCCTAGTTACCATCCTTCTGTAGGAACATACTTATAAATTGCCTTTAAAGCATAACTGGGCTTGGCAAAATATCCCCAAATCCTTTACAAATATTTCCAGAGCCTTTAAGAATACGTGCTGGGCAAGGCTTTCACAATCCTGCCTTGAGAATTCATGTGCCCGTAAGACATGTTCTTAGCTCTTAAACTAAACCGCGTACGTTACCACCCAACATTTCAAAACAGCGGTTGAGTGACTTCAGCTCATTCCTTCAAATGTCTCAGAGTCAGGTAGGACAAATCTTCTTGGGCTGGCTTCACCACACAAAAGGCGAGGGGGGTTTATGTTGAGATAATGAAGACAAGGCCCGGCTTTTAAATCTGGACTAGCTACCTCACACTACTCCCCAGTGGCGGGGAGGGGGCACAGTGTTGTCTTCAACTAGCTACATGGAGGTAAGAGCTACCTATGCCTTGTTTCCATCAACATTTTGCATTAAGATAGCTACCGTTTTCTGCAACCAACGCAGAGAAAGCCTCAAACATAAACCCAGAAACTCACGGTCTACAGGGAGAGAGACCCAGCAAAAGCCAGAGAGGAAGGATACCATGATGCAGAACAAGGTTGCTCTTAACAGCTGTGCAGTATGTATGCGCCAGCACAGGGCATGTCAGCAAGGAGTGTTTATTAATGTAGATCTCAGAGTACGGTAGGCTTCTTTCCTGACTGGCCTCTGTTGCAAAAGTGGGAGGGACAAAATCTTGACTCCAGAGACATCATTGAACCACGGTAGCTATTTCTGCTTCTCAGAACAGCACCAGCATCAATTCTCTCTCTCTCACCTACCACAGACACTGGGTAACATTTCCAAGGGTGCCAAAGTTCTGATCTACACCAGACAATTTTACTGGCATAGCTATATTGTTGGGGGGGGGGGGGAGTGGGACCAAAGGGTGGAGCGAGAACACCGCCCAAAGCGATATAGCTATGCCAATAGCCCTAATAGCTGTAGCTCAACCAGCAAGAGTGTCCTCTCACTGACACAAGCTGTCTCCCCACTCGGGAGGTTTCCTGGTATAGCTCTCCCAAAAAATCTAGTCCAGCAAGCTCTTCTATATAGACAAGGCCAAAAGTCTCATAGGAAGACACTGGGACTCAATCTGCAAACCCACAAACTGCTTTTGAAAATGTTACCCATCACCACTCACCCGTCTCAGAGACTAGAACAACAACAATCCTCTAGAACGCCCTTGAGATGGTCAGTCGACTCACGCTGTAAAGTCTGGACTTGCACACCCCTGAAAAGGTGCAGGGTTGTGTGGAGCTGCGGCTCTGGCCCCTACCTCCTGTGGAGACCAGATCTATTTAGGCAACAAGCAAAACAGTCAAGGTTTGTGAAAATGGCCTCCCTAAAGGGTCAGGGTAAGTAACTCCCCCTTCTCTACATGGCTACAGGCAAGACTGAGCCCACCTGGCCCAAAGCGATAGTTACAGGTTTACTTAAGGCTGCCAGCACCTTTGAAAAGAAAAAGAAAAAAGAAACCCAAGCATCAATATCCATAATAAAGACACCACAAGCTGGTTTGAGGCTACAGCAGCATGGGGAATTTCAGGGGTCTGTTTAATATTCAGTGCTCTTATTCTTAAGAGCCCAGTGTATGTTTTTTAAAATTTCACAGCAGATCTGTGCATCATGACACATTTCTATTTACCCAAGAGAGGAATCAGCTGTTTATCAAAGAAGATTCAACCAAAAAAGTTTAGCGCAAAAGAAGAACCACTCTGGCAAATGTAAGAGGTGGCTACAGCCGCAACTCCAGCTGTTCTGGACGGAACAGCCCTGCTCAATAGGTCTATTTTATACAGGTAACCGATACTCAGAGCTCAGAGGTTCTGGAGCCAAATTAGCGACCAACATTCCCCAAAAGTGCCACAGTTGTGTGAATTTGTTGTTTCATTTACTATAGTTCTATATATTCCTGTTTATGTATATATTTTATTCTCACAGCAAAATGACTGACCAAATATTATTTTATCAACTACAGTTGGCTAATACCATAGTAAAAGGATCCTGATTGGTTAATAACTAAAGCTGATTAATAATTAAATCAGTATTTTAATATCATGGGCAGCAAAGAGCCGCGGGAGACATTGAAGAGCCACTTGCAAGTCACGAGCCTCAGTCTGAGTATCACTGATTTAGGGTCGCATCACTATATGGGCTGCATCAAAACAGGATCCATGACACTCGTGGGGTGCTCGGAATTCATTGTCCTAGTACCCCTGTGAGGCAGGGAAGTACTTCTTTCCTTAGCCTGCAAGGAGAGTCCTGAGGCAGAGCGAGAATAAGTGTCTTGTCCAAGGTCACGCAGAAATATCAGTGGCAAAGCTAAAAGTTAGACCCTGGTCTCCCAAGTCCCATTGTTAGAAGACCATTCTTGCTCCCTGATTTTCCCCGTTTAGGAACCTAATTATGCAGCCCCCACCCACTTCTGTCACTTAAACAGAGAATACATTCATGCATCTCAACTTCAAACAATCCTCAAGGGAAGCTCTACAGAAACAGGGAAGGGAAGGAAACGCAGTAGAGGCTCCCCTGCACACACGACTGTGAGCTCTTTGGAGAAATGCCTAGTTGTGCTACCACAATCCAAACAGCTCTGTTAAACATTGCTCCATCTAGGTCAGAGCCAAAATGCTGCAGCTATGAACATCCTTCCCCAGCGTCTGGGGAGAGAGGTTGTTTGGACCACGGCTTCAGTGCAAGCAGACCCTACCTCTGATTTTGAAGTAGCGTAACAGCAGTTCATTAACTCTTCCAGAGCTCAGCTGAACAACAGCCATGGAGAAAAGGGTATGGGATAGGGAGCAAGAAATTCCATCTTTTAAATACCAAATGCCTGATCCAAAGCCCATTCAAAGCAAAGTCACCCTGCGTTCATTAGGTACAAGCATTGTGAGCAGCTGCATGAACACCTCAGCCGCCCCTTGTTTACTCGGTTTGATGACACACCAGTGTAATTACATGAGAACTGCCAGCAACACTGTTTAATGTACCTCTTAAAAAAAGGCTCTCCGGGGTGATCATCAATGTATTTTTAAATTAAGAACTCTTTTCAATTAAGCCCATCCCTGTAGCTAAGGAATTCCTCTTCTTTTGTGAAGGATTTGATCTAGTGATGGCTCACACCATTATTTTAAACAGCCAAGTTTTATTCAGACTTCAACATCTAGCTAGTACTCGGATCCTCCACGAACCAGACACCCCAGCTCCATTTCCTTCATGGGCCTGGTCCTTTCTCTGGCAAAATTCCATCCATTGGAAGTGCTCTAATTAATTTAATTAATTAATTTATATTGTAGATGGGACTCAGGCAAAACCTGCTAGATGTGATGCATACAAGAATTTAGGATTCTGACATGGGGTTTTCACAGAAGCTAACAGCATGCTTTAGCCTGCAGATTTGTACACACAGCATTATGCCAGACTCCACAACTAGAGCTGAAGCAGGTACCCCTGTGTGCATTATACGAGCAGTGAAGCTTTGTTAATTTGTGTAAGCACCAAATAAATACCCAAGAGTTCCTGATTTATTCTGAGCAGTTGGCCCTCAGCATGGCTATGGAGAAATAGAAGATGCGCTGCAATAGGAGTTTCTGTCTTCACACCCATTGTCTGCACAGGGGAGGGGAGACAAAGCTGAAGAAATGATATGGTGTTCTCTTCTGCACTGTCTGGCAGTTCTGAAAGATGCTCTGCAGCTATGAACCACAGATCTTTGCTGACAAATTATTGAGAGGCACTCATTTCTGAATGTTGATGTTTTCCCCACAAAATTGTTCATTTAAAGACCCAACTGAGGTTTGTCAGATCATGGTCATGGGCGGAATCCCACCCTCACTGAAGCGAATGGCAAGGCTCCCATTGAGCATAATTCCACTCAGGAAGTTTGGTTTTGTTTCTTTTTAAAAGGAAGAGGGAAAGAGAAAACCCACACAACAAACCACATTTATAACTAGCGCAACACAACTTTTCAACTTTGCCCTTTTTCCTCAAGCTAATGTTAGTGAGTTACATCCTGCCCTGCCTTGCACAAAAGAAAAGATGACTATCTGAATCTCAAAGCAAGCAATTATCCAGTAGCCAGTCATCCTGGATAACCTGAGTGTGGCAGGTAGTCACTACTATACATTTATGACTAAAGAGGAAGTGCTCAATTAGTGATTTCTGGAATATGACAGCAGGACACTTTCATATAAAAATGCAGTATAGGTTAATAATTAAACATTAATTTGGTGCGGCCACACATGCACTGTAGCTATTTAGTTACATGTAGGCACTGAAAGAGAGAAAGATCTTGAAGCACAGAGATATTTATTGACCCTACTTACTATTTCAATGGCTTGATCCCAGACTCTCAAATATCAGGAAAAGCTTTGAACCTGCCAAATGTGTGCGTTTCACGCGTCTGTCATTGTAATATAAAAATGTCTGTGATGCTGACATAAACGTGAAAGCTTGGTTTCAAGGTCCATTACAAATAGGAAGGAGCAGCTTTCCCTGTGTCAAAGGTCCCTGTTCAGGGGAATACTTGTTAACCAAGGCAGGGTAAATATTCATGAGAAAGGGAAGGGCAGGTGGGGTTGCAGCCTGAGGGGCCCTGCGTTGCATCTGCACCAACTCTGCCATCCACGAGCAAGGGGTGGCCGCGTGGCTAGTCATTTAAAGACCCCCGCACACACACGCCTGTGAACCCAAGTGCCAGGCCCACCAGCACTGCCCAGCCGCACGGCCCCCCCGGGGCTGACTTACGCCTTGGCCGGCCGGGCTAGAACCGCAGGCAGCAGCGAAAGGAGCCGGCCGCGGCTCCCCCGGGACCGGCCACAAGCCGCTCGCCTCCCGGGCCGGGCCGAAAGGGAACGAACGAGCCGGAGCGCGGCCGCCCCCAGCCCCACGCCAAGGCCAGGAGGGAGCGTGCACCGCCGGGGGCCGCACAGCCCCGGGGCTCCGGCCGCGTCCCTGCACCACGGGCACGGGGCGGGGGGTTGCAAGGCACGCGCGTGGGGGGCGCGCGTGGGGGGGTGTGCAAGGCACGCTCGGGGGGGCGCAGTGCACGCG